>CAUYLG010010483.1:0-25714 GCA_963573385.1 Cacajao melanocephalus | reverse complement strand
TGGCTCCTCCGCCGGGAATCTCCTAGTCTGTGGGCAACAAAAATTCGTCTGAAAGTGCGGCATCCACTCGCTCTCTGCGCTTTCACTGGGAGCTACAATCCTGAGCTGTTGTTAATCGGCCATCTTGGATCTCTCTCCCCTTTGTCCACTTTTTAATGGCGATATTTGTTTTTTGCTTGTTGAAAATTGGTTTTTAAACATATAACCTACCTGAAAAGGAAACCGAGCAACACAAAGCAAACTTAAAAACAGTTGGTAGATTTCTGGTTGTCGGACTTTCACTTGGGAGTGTCTCCCCTTATAGAGGGGGCCTCGGGTTTCCCGTTCAGCAAGAGATGAGCGCCTCATTCAGTGGTCCTCTGTCCCTGTGTTCTGCCACAGTTCAGCTGGGCTGCAGATTCTAGCTCTTCAGAAGATAAAGACATTTGCCTCCTTAGGACTGGACTTTACTTCATCTGCAGCAACTTGGTCTCTTGGCTATTCACTGTGGTCACCAGAGGTCGTTTTGGAAAATCCAGGAGGCTTCCTCTGCTTTTGTCTTCTCCCAGTTCTCCCCCTTCCCTGGCCTCTTCCCATTTCCCTTCTTTTTTTTATACTGCCAGCTCTGAACCCTGGAAGTTCTACTCTCTGGCCTGACTGGCTCTGCTGAGGGATAGCTGGCTAGCTCTTAGGGCTGGCTATTACCTTTGTGCTTTTTGAATTGTTTAGCTTTTGTTTCAGCCTTGTCCTGTCTGGCGTGGATACATCTTCCCAGGAGCCAGTTGGCTTGGATTTGTCTGATCTCCCAAAGCAGAGATGATTGGCCCAATTTGGCCCGGTGAATGTCCCCTCTCCTTCCTATCTGCTTCTTAGAGGCATGATACTTCAGAGTGCTCAAAATCTCATTGCAAAAGCAGCATAGTTCAAACTCACAGCAAAAGGAAGACCCAGGCCGTGAGCAACAGACTTTCCTGGCCAGCTCCCCGAGCTCCCCACCAGGCTCCTCTCCTGAAAGGACACGGTAGTCTCCCGGCTTCAAAGGATTTAGGATGTCTGCCAAAATGGAATTGTCCCAGCTCTGTGCAAAATGCTGCTGGTTGAAAACTCCTATTTTGAAAATGCTGATGAAATTTTCATTTTATTGTTTGTTTTAATTATCATCCTCTTATTGCCTTGCAGCAATGTTCTCTCCTCCCTGCAGGAATGTTAGTGCAAACACAGCTGCATCCTTGGGCTCTTGCAGAAGGGGCCAGAAGGAGTGAAACAGACTGCAGGCAGGAAATGAGGGTGACCCGAGCTGTCTGCCTAGGCTCTGGGTTTGGGAGTGTCTCCATTGTAAGAATGCAGTAGCGGCAGGAGTGGACCCCCGCCATGGGACAGTGTGACTGACCAGTGCTCTCGGGGCCTCCCTGTCCATTCTCAGAGACGACTGTCTTTGAGGGGGAAGTAGAGATGTGTTTTCAGTCTTCTTTTTGGGAGACAGAAGATTTATTTAGGAAATCAGAAGTTGCAGCTAAGTGGGAATCCATAGCTGATAGTCACTGAAGCACACTTGGAAAATGACTTGGTTGCTTTAAGTGATATCTGTGTTTACACATGAGGCATCATGTATTATTCATGAGGATTTTGTGTCACTTGCCAGTCAGGATCAGCAAATATGGCTTTCTGGTTCTGGTGCCTGTGTGGGTCCTAGTGATGCACTGCCTCACCTGCTCAGGGCAGGCTTTCCAGATCTTTTACCTACCGCAGGGACTTTGTGGAGAACACAGCAGCTGTCCCAAAACCCAGATGTTGTTGATAACAACAACTATAAGCCTAAAAACCTATAAACCAAAAGAAGTATTTTTCCCATTCCTACCCCTATTCCTACCCCAGAGAACCAAGGTGCTAGGAAGTTAAGTGTTATGTTTAACATTGCAAAATAGCAGCGTGGAGTAAAACTTGTGACTGTTTGGCTTCAAGGCTCATGTTTCATTTCTCTCACGCAGGCGCGATTCAACCAAAAAGCACAACAGAACTCAACGCAACGCAACATAACACGTTGTTACTCCTTGGAGGCTGCAGATACCTTTCTAACCCTGCACGGTGGGAGGTGTTTCATCATCTGGGTTTTCAATTCCCCTCGAAGTCACTCTTTTTAGATGCCTGGACTGTGACAAAGTGAGGGGAGAGACCTCACTTAAGGGTATACGAATCCTCAGAATATGTTGACACTTATTTTGAGGTAACAGGATTTGGTGGGAACTTTGCTAGGGAAATCCTGGGTTAGAGTGTACTGACAGCAGTCAGGGAGTTTATGGGAAGCTGGAAAAATATTGCTTAACCATCAATATTAAGAAAGATTAGGACAACATCTTGGATTTTGTCCTGGGTGGCTGCCCTGTGGAATCAGGGTCCAATGTTCACTCTTATATTCATTAGGTCAGTCTCCTGTCCTGATTCCCCTACTCCCAGCACCCCGCCCATTCTCCTACTGCTAGGGAAGACACAATTACACACGTACTTTTATGTTTTCAGAGCACATAGGACTGTGTGCTGAAGGCTTTCTTCTGCCTCTCTTTATAGATCCTTTGAAATTTCATTGTCTCATCAGAGGATCGAATTCAGTGAATGCTTTACAATTAGGTTTTTATGGATAAGAGATGGGGAGAAGTACTGGTATCATAGTATCCAGTTGCAAATATCATTTATTAATCTGAGAAGCCAGAGGGATTTAGGGCTTTCTGAGTCAAACACTGAAAAGCTGAACATTTTCAGTCTTTAAAAGCTCAGGAACTGGGCCCACAGGCCAGCAGGATCACTTCCTTGCCGTGTAAATTCATGTTTTAGCTGAAGGTCCTTCTCAGTGTGGGCAGAGGCCTCTGTCAAAAGCAGGCTCAGTATGGCAGCTGTCCCAGGCCTGGCCCCATTTCCTTCCCTCCCCACTCCTCCTTTCTCGTGGTGGCTTTCTCGCTCTTTTTCTTGGTGTGGGGCTGGGGCCTTTCGGGACTTATCAGGTGCACCCATTCACTGGGCTTCACTGTATGAGATGGGGCTCAGCTGGAGGCAGCAAGTGTAGGGGGGAAGAAAGGGCTGATTGAATTTGCTTTGGGACCAGCTCCAAGTCCTGCAAGGCTTGCAAATGTTTAGGGGGTGATTTCCATATCACTCTAAAGTTGCTTGTCTTTCTCCTAAAGGGAAAGGCTGCTGCCAAAAGTGGAGGACTTAAAGCTGGAGGCCGCCCCAAAGACGGGGAAATGAAGAAAACGCCATTTCTGGGGCTCGCTGGTGTGTGTGTGTGTGCGTGCGAGTGCACGTGTGCCGGTCTTTGGCTCCTTGTTAATACCCTATAGCAGAGATCACAGTGCCGAGGAGAAGCCCAGGGCATCTCTTGGCATTTGGCCAGCAGCAGGGGCACAGTGTGATGCCTGGAGGGGGATTCTTGGAAGAAAATGGAATGCTGTAAAGTGGGAATCTTTGGTACCATGGAATGACAGGCAGGGCAGGGTGGCCACGAGCTTGGAGTGACTGTCCATGAAACCATGCAGATGAGGAAATTCAGCAGGAGGAGCCTGGATATGTCTATTTGCAGTTGTCTCTGCTGAAATCCCTTTAGGAAGCCACTTGCTGGCTTCATCCCACAAAGTTTCTAAGTCGTGGGTGGAGATCATGATCCTTTGGGAGCTCTCTGGTTCATAATTCTGCAGAGAAGGGAGATACCAAGATGAATAAGCCGCTGTCCCTGCTTGTGAACAGCTCGTGGCCGAGTGAGGGAGACAGGTGCAAAGCTTGGAGAGACTGTGACGTCTGCCATGTCTGACTTGGTGGGAGGAAGAGCACATGAGTTTTGAGGTCCTTTCTAATTCTGAGGTTCTGGGTCTTTACAAAGCCATGTCAGTGAAGTCATTCATTTCTTTCTTTGATTATGTAGCAGTTACATGTTAAGTATCTTTAATAAGCCAGGCCCTGGGGCTACACTGAGAAAAAAGACTGCCATTCCTCTACAAATATGGAGCTGAGAGTTTTAACAGGTTTTGAGGAGGTGGTTACAAGAGCATTTGGTATAAGGAAGGATCAATATACATGACATCACACTCAGCAGATCCTCCTTGGGGGTGCTCTGGGATGGCTTCTTAGAGCAAGTGACACTTAATTCATACCTGATGAGGACTGACTGGGGGAAATGGGACAAGAAGGTCTTTCCTCGGTGACATTTTCAGGGAGCAGAGAGATGTCCAGGGTGGCTGGAGAGGGAAAAGCTGGGGAGAAAGTGAAGAGGAAGTTAGACAGGAAGGGAAGCAGAAGCTGAATTACATCTGCTTTGCCCTAGATTATCTTTATCTTCAAAAAGGGGAAGTGATGAAAGGCTTTACGGAGAAAACTATGACTCCATCAGGTCAAAAGTCACTCTTCAGAGAGGTCTTTTCTGACTGCTTCCATTGAAACTGCGTTTCCCTGATTAAGCAATCTCAAAGCACATAGAGCTTTTCCTTCAGAGCACTTCTCCAACTTACAATAAAAATCTTTTTCATGTTTACTTTCTAATGGCTGTCTCTCCCCAGAGCTAACACGAGGGTCACTGCGGTTTTCCCGGATGGTGTCTGCCCAATGCTCCTCCCACTGGCTGACCCCTTGTGGAAATGCAGTGATGATGAGTGAATGCGAATTGGATTGGTGGTGTTTAAGGATTCCTCTGCTTGAGTTGGGGATAGCTCTTTCAGAAGAGCAGGTGAGAGGGAAACAGGTTGAAACAGGTGGGAGGTGGCAGTGACAAGTGGAAGAAGCCCTCAGGGGGTAGAAGCCACAGGATATTGCTGCTGGGTGGATGAGAGGAAAGGGAGAGGGATGATGCCCAGGGTTCTGGCTAGCAGATGAATAGTGGTGCCAATTACTGAGCAAAGAGCTTCAGGGAGGAGCCTCTGAGTAACTGTGGGTGGAGAAAATGAGGTCTGTTTGGGGCCGGCTGCCCGCACGTCCAGCTTCAGGGTCACATTTGGCTTCATTCACTTTGCATGTCCGTAGTCTCCTCACAAACTCTATAGCTGTCCCCACCCCCATCCTCTGTACGAGGCTACTTTTCCCTCTGGCTCTCATATGTTCGTTGAGTTTGTTGCCCATGACAAAAATCTGATGTGAGCGATTATCGTTTTTCAACTTTTCAGATGGACGCTCAAGAAGTAGTGTGGGAAGACCACACCAGACTGATTCAGCCTCAAGCACATTCTTTATTTCCGTGCAGGATTCTGTTCTAATTCCTGCCCAAACTAGGTTGATGGATGGGGTGGGGAAGTGTCTGTTTTATCCAAACCTTTCTTGAAATCCCATCCTGCCCGCAAACCCCTGAAAGGGATCATTCTTTGTTATATTTTCTCTCAGTCAAAGCAAATTGAATTAAAGTAGACATCTGACCCAAGGCCAAGTAACCTATGGACTTACAGGAGTTAACCAGATACTCTCAGGAATTTGAGTGGAGACACGGAGATGAGGTCAGTGTAGGTTCTTGAGTTGCAAAGCCGTGTAGACCTGGGGCTAGGTGCCTTCAGGGCCCATGATAATATAAGATCCATGGTGGATAGACGGAAGAAGGAAATCAACTTATAGAAAGTAGATACTGGAGACCGCTTTCCATGTCTTATGGGGCCCAGCTATATTCCTTTTCATGGGATTGGCAGGACCTTATTCTTTTTCTCCTCACGTGTCAACTGCGGCCTTTAGAGAATGAGAATTTTACCACTTCTCCCTGTAGCAGTAAGCTCGGCATGAAACTTTCACTTTTTGTCTTTATTTATAATTTTTAATTTTAAAAGAATTATGGAATGTTGCAGATGTACAAAGAGAATAATAGAGCGAACATCTGTATTCTTGACTAGATTTACCAAATCTTCACATTTTCCCTTTGGCTATATTTCATTGGCATTCCATATACTTCTCCAATCACATTCTCTTCTTTCTCTTTTTCAGAGGTACCACTGCTCAAAATCTGTTTTTTATTAAATACAATTTTCTGTGTTTAACATGCCCATTGACATGATAAAGCATTGCTTTTTCTTGCCATTCAACTTTATATAATTGGTTTTATTCTGAAAAAAATGCCGTAACTTTTTTTTCACTCAACATTGTGTATTTTAGATTTGTCTACGTTATTAACTGTAGGTTTAACCTTTGTTTTCTTACCTTTATTTCTCTCTTTCTTTCTTGGTGTCTTGCTCTGTTGCTCAGGCTGGAATGCAGTGGTGCAATCTTGGCTCACTACAACTTCCACCTCCTGGGTTCAAGACATTTTCCTGCCTCAACCTCCCTAGTGGCTGAGATTACAGGTGTGCACCACCACACCCAGCTAATTTCTTTGTATTCTTAGTAGAGATGGGGTTTCACCATGTTGGCTAGGCTGGTCTTGAACTCCTGACCTAAAGTGATCTGCCCACCTTGGCCTCCCAAAGTGCTGGGATTACAGGAGTGAGCCACTGTACCTGGCCAGTTTAATCTTTTCATTTTCACTGCTGTTGAGTATTCTGTTGCATGAATATATCACAATTTATCCATTCTTCTGTGGATGGTCTTTTGTATTGTTTTCCCATTTTTTGAATTACACAAAGTGTTACAGAAAATCTTCTCATGCACGCCTCCCAGGGTATACACATGGGGCTTCCTTAGGGAATACACTTACAATTGCAGGTCTTAAGGCTGTACACATCTTCAACATAACTAGATTCGGCCAAATTGCTTTCCAAAGTGGTTGTTCTAATTTTGGCTAGCTGCACATTCCAAGTGCTCCATATTGTCACCAACATTTGGTATCATCAGACTTTTTAATATTTGCCAAAGATGGATGTGAGATAGTAGATCACTGTGATAAATTGCATTTCTATGATTAATAGTGGAGCTGGTCATATTTTCAGATATTTCCCATTTTTGCTTTTTTCCTTCTTGATGCCAGTTGCCAATTTTTCCATTTTTTTTTTCTTTTGGTTCTTGAGTTGGGATTTTCATATATTCTGGATATAAATCTTTTGTTAATTATATGTCTTACATATGCCTTCTCCTTGTATGTAGTTCTTATTTTCAAGTTGTGTACAATAACTTTGATGTTCATAGAGTTTCCATTTTAATGTGAAGACTTCTATATGGCTTGTGTCCTTTGTGTCTGAAGCAATCCTTCCTTCCTTACCCTGAGGTCATCTAGTGTCTTGAATTTTTGTCTGAAGGTTTTTAAAAATTTGCTTTTGCATTTAGTTTTAAAATCCATTTGGAACATACTTTGGTATGGGTGAGGAATATATTTGTTTTTTATCCATGGGAGCACCTAGTTGTCGCAGTACCATTTATTCATATCTCATACTTTACCAAGTGTCTTAGGTCATCACTCTGTCATATACCAACTTTCATTATATTTAATTTAATTTAATTAATTTATTTATTTTGAGACAAGTCTCACTCTGTCTCCAGGCACCACACTGGAGTGCAGTGGTGCAATCTCGGCTCACTGCAACCTCCACCTCCCAGGTTCAAGCAATTCTCCTGCCTCAGCCTCCCGAGTAGCTGGGACTACAGGCGCACACCACCATGCCCGGCTAATTTTTGTATTTTAGTGGAGATGGAGTTTCACTATGTTGGCTAGGATGGTCTTGATCTCATGACCTCGTGATCCACCCGCCTCGGCCTCCCAAAGCGCTGGGATTACAGGCGTGAGCCACGGCGCCTGGCTTTTGTTATATTTTAAATTCTCTCTGTCAGTGTTCCATTTTGTTTTAGCTGTTTCTGCAACGGTGCCACACTATCTTGACTATTGCTTTATGTTGTTTTAATATTTGATTTGATTACTTTCACTTTGTATTTCTTCAAAAATTTTAGTCAATTTTTGTTATTTTGATTTTCTCTCTATATTGTAGAATTAATTTGTAATTCTTGAAGATCCATGTTTGCTTTTTCTTTTTCTTTTTTTCTGAGACAGAGTCTCACTTTGTCACCAGGCTGGAGTGCAGTGGTGCAATCTCGGCTCACTGCAACCTCCGACTCCCTCGTTCAAGTGATTCTCTTACCTCAGCCTCCCAAGTAGCTGGAATTACAGGCATGCGCATGCATGCCCAGCTAATTTTTGTATTTTTAGTGGAGATGGTGTTTCACCATGTTGACCAGGATGGTCTCAATCTCCTGACCTCGCGATTCGCCCCCCAATGGCCTCCCAAAATGCTAGGATTACAGGCCTAAGTCACCACACCCAGCCCATGTTTGCTTTTGATTGTATTATAAATTGTATTTATAGATGAACTAATTTACGAAAACTTTATGGATTAAGTTGAGAATTGACCGTTTCATAATATTATCTTCCCACCTGTGAAAATGACATACCTTTTTCATTTGTGTTTTCTTTAATAAGTTTCAATAAAATTTTATAATTTTATGCAGAAATGTAATACATATTTTTTGTTATTATTATTCCTCTACACCATTAACAGTTTTGTACTGTTTCATCATCTTTAAGAATTTTAAAATATTTAAAAAATGTCCTTGCTTGTGTATAGAAACACGCTGACTTTTATAAATTATCTATGACAAACTTGCTGAACTTTCTCATTGGTTCTGACTCTTTCTCTTTTTTTTCTTAATCTACATTTCTTTTCTTTTTTTTTTGGTTTTGATTTGCATTTCTTTTTTTCTTTAATTATACTTTAAGTTCTGGGGTGCATGTGCAGATTGTGTAGGATTGTTACATAGGTGTACACATGCCATGGTGGTTTGCTGCCTCCATCCCGCTGTTGTCTACATTAGGTATTTCTTCTAATGTTAACCCTCCCCAATCCCCTACTCCCTGTTATCCCTACTCTAGGCCCCCCCCCCGCAACAGGACCCAGTGTGTGGTGTTCCCCTCCCTGTGTCCCTGTGTTCTCATTGTTCAACATGCGCCTGTGAGTGAGAACATGCGGTGTTTGGTTTTCTGCTCTTGTGTCAGTTTGCTGAGAATGATGATTTCCAGCTTGATCCATGTCCCTGCAAAGGACATGAACTCATCCTTTTTTATGGCTGCATAGTATTCCATGGTGTATATGTGCCACATTTTCTTTATCCAGTCTAGCATTGATGGGTATTTGGGTTGATTCCAGGTCTTTGCTATTGTAAACAGTGCCACAATGAACATACATGTGTATGTGTCTTTCTAATAGAATGATTTATAATCCTTTGGGTATATACCCGGTAATGGGATTGCTGGGTCAAATGGTATTTTGATTTCTAGATCCTTGAGGAATTGCCACACTGTCTTCCACAATGGTTGAACTAATACTGCCCAAAGTAATTTATAGATTTAGTTCTATCCTCATCAAGCTACCATTGACCTTCTTCACAGAACTGGAAAAACTTCCTAGTAAATGCATTTTAAAGCTATGCATTTATCTCTGAGTACAACTTTAGCTCTGTTTTACAAGATTTAATACATTTTTTAATTGTTCAATTCTAAATATTTTATTAAAGTGATTTACTATATCCAAAGGGTTATTGAAGAATGCACTGAAATTTCTAACATGTAGCTTTTGACTGTCTTGGTTTATGTCTTTATTGCAAGTTTTCATTTAATTATAATTTGTTAACAATTTGTTTTATAAGATATTTATACTTGAAAAATTTCAGAAATGTTCTCTGTGCTAGTTCAAGTTCCATTTTTAATGAAATTTCATGTATGTTCTTTGCTGGTACAGCACTCTATATTTGTATCTATTTGATCAAACTTGTTTATTTTGTTGTTTGAGTCTTCTGTAATGTCTTTTGAGAAAACAGTCTTATTTAGGCATAGTTGATATGCAAAAACCTCCTACACGTGTTTGACCTACACAATTTCATGACTTTGAACTTATTATGCATACATGCATGATAGCATCCCTGAATAAAGGTTGTAATATATCAGTTACTTCCTAAAGTTTCCTTGTGTTTCTTTGGGTGCCTGTGTGGGGGTTGGAGGAGTAAGAGCAGTTAACATTGCAAACTGGGTGGTAGGTTTCAGTTTGACAAGAGGAAGGAATCCCTAGAGACATGGTAAAGCCCTCCTTTGTGTGCATCTTGTTTTAAAAGCTAAAAATAGCTAATTAAAAAAAACCTAAAAGGTTAAAACAGATCTACTTTTTAAACACATTTTAACTGCACAATACTGTGTTGTTAATTATAAGTGCTATGTTGTACAGAAGATTTCTAGAACTTACTTATCTTGCATATTTGATATTTCTCTTGCGTAACCAAAACTTTATAACTATTGAATAACACTTTTTCATTTCCACCTCCCTCTGGCCCCTGGCAACCACCATTGTGTTCTCTGCTTCTATGTTCGACTATTTTAGATATCTCAAATAAATAAAATCGTGCAGTGTTTGTCCTTCCATGGCTGGCTTAGTTTATGTAGCATAATTTCCTCTAGGTTCATCCGTGTTGTCACAAATTGTAGAATTTCCTTCTTTTTTAAGACTGAATAATATTCCTTTGTATATACTTAATATCTTTATTAATTTAATTTACTTCATTTACTCATTTTGGAAACAAACATCCTAAAATCTCCAAGTATAATTCTAAAGTTGTCATTTTTTAAGTGCAATTTTGTCAGTTTAAAAAATATTTTCAGGCTAAATTATTTGCATAAAACAACAGAATTGTTGTAACTTCTTGGTGAATTATTCTGCTGATCGCTATGCAGTGGCACATTATGGTAGATTGTATCATTGTTAAAATATTTATTCCCTGTGCTAAGGGGAGATTGTATTTCCTTTCTCCTTGATAAAAGTGTTAGTTGTGTGACTTGGTTTGGGGAGTGACATCTGATAGAAGTGAGGAGCATCACTTTCAAACAGAAGATTTAAGAGCTAGCAGTTGGTTCACAATGTCTTTTTCTTTCTCCTTACATGAGACAGTATTTGTTTTAGATAGAGACAAATTCATCAGTCTGGGTCCAAGGGTCAATGTACCATAAAGCGGAGCTGCCCCACTCTGAGACGGATGCATTGCATGAGTAAGAAGTAAGTCACTGAGATCCTCTGGGTTGTTTGTTATTGCAGCCTAACCTAACCAATCATGACTAATACTTTCAACTTATTCCTACTTATGCCTTTGCCTTAAGGTCAGTTTCGTTTATCAGTATTATAGCAGCTCCAATTTTCTTTGAAATAGTATTTGCCTGGTATATCCTTTTCAATCCTGTTCCCTTCAGTTTCCCTTCAATTTCTTGTGTCTCCTGTAAACCACATTTAGCTATATTTCGTTTGTGCTTTTTATTCCATGCTGGGATGCCCTTTCCATTTAAATTTATTGTTTTAACTATGGATTTCTTCCGTCTTATTTTGTGATTTCTGTTTATTATTCTTTTACTTTCGCCTTTCTCCTCCCATCATCTACAGACGGGTATAGTGGGTAAACAGCCTGCCAAAAAATATGTCCTCTTCCTAATCTTCTGAACCTATGAGTCTTGCTTTATTTGGCAAACGAATGTGATTTAGGATCTTGAGAGGAGAAGCTTACCATGTATTATCCAGGTGGCCCTCATGTGCAATAATGTGTATCTTTACAAGGAAGGCACACACAGGAGGAGGAGGCACTGTGACTGCAGAGCAGAGACTGGAATGACGTAGACCCAAGTCAAGGAATGCTGACAGCCACCAGAACCAGAGAGACAAAGAACACATTCTCCCTTAGCGCCTCCAGAGAAAGCGTAGCCCTGCCAACACCTTGATTTTGAACTTCTGGCCTCCAGAGATGTGAGAGAATAGGCTTCTGTTGTTTTAAGCTACACCATTTGTGGTTGTCAGGGCAGCCCCAGGAAACGAATACAATTAGCAATAATAGTGTCCTCATCCCACAGGGTCATCGTGAGGATTCAATGAGATAGTGTACGAAAGGGGTTGTCAGTGCCTGGCCTGCATTAAGTGCTCAGTAGTTGTTAGCTATTATTCTATTTATTTTTATGAGTAAAAACAGGTTTTAGGTCCAGTTCTGTAGAAAAGCCTGAGATGGAGATTTTTATGCAAACTATTTTTCAACGGGATAAAGAATGAAGGAAGCAAGATAGGGAATATAGTAGGGAGGAATGATATTTGGCTTCCCCAGTACCAAATCTCTAGAGTCAGATCCAATAGGGTATGTGTGTATGTGTAGACAGATAGATAGATATAAATGAGAGAGAGAAAGAGAGAGAGACAGAAAGAAATTGAGAGAGAGAGAGAGATTGAGAGAGAGAGAAAGGAGAGTGGATTTATTGGGGGAATTGGCTCACATGATTACGGTGGCTGAGAAGTTCCGTGACAGGTCATATTCTGCAGGCTGGAGACTCTAGGTTGACTCAGTCGAAGTCTGAAGGCCTCAGAGCCAGGGCAGCTGATGGTGTAACTCAGTTCAAGGCTGAAAGCATTAGGACCCTGGGGGCCACTGGTGTAATAAGTGCTGGAGTCCAGAAACCGGTGCATCTGGAGTTCTGATGTCCAAGGCAGCAGAAGAAAAGTCTGTTCCAGCTCTCAGAGAGGGAGAGAGCAGTTCACCTTCTGTGGTTGTTCACTCCAGGCCCCCAGCTGACTGGATGGTGCCTGCCAGCATTGAGGGCAGAGGATCCCCCCAGTCCACCTAGACTCACACTTGAATCTCCTCTGGAAGCACCTCAAGATGTATCCAAAAGAGGGCTTTAGCAGGTCTCTCGGGATTCCTTCATCCAGTCAAACTGACACCTAACATCCAGGCCACAAGTCTACCCCTTGGCAACTTGGCATCTATACACATCTCCTTAAACCTTTCTTAATTTCCAAATAAAAACAATAGTGAGGCAATAGTCCCACCGAGCATGGTGAAGCTATTCTGCATACAACTGAAAATGCACTACTCTTTTCCCTAGAATTCAGCTTTCAGGATTTTAATCTTTTGGGATTGTGAGTTTTGGGATTTTAGATTTGGGGATGTTGATCTTTTGGTATTTCAGCATTTGAGACTGTGGCATTTTGGATTGTGTCTTTCGGGATTATGATCATCACCACAAGACAGGGCAAGGGGAGAGCCTGGCACTTAGCTGCAAGGCAAAAGCTGGGGTCCAGCCTCGGCGTGACCCAGTGCGGGTCTCTGAGCACAGCTAGCATGGTCCCACCTTCAGGAAACGGAGCCAAGCTTTTCCACTCTTGTATCAATTAGTCATTGCATGGGGCAGTAGGGGATGGGGTGACAGACTGTGGGGTAACATGGCCCCTTGTCATTCCAGTGAGGTGGGTTATGGTCAGCACCAGCTGGCAGCCTTGCTGGTGGATGAATGGCACTAGACCTTGCAATCCACATTGCAGACAGCCAGTTCTGGCTTAGTCAGCTTCATGGAGCTCATTAAGTCCCACCAGTAGCTCCTCCTTTCTATGTGCAGGGAGACTGTCCCCTGCAAGGTCTCACGTCCACAGCTGTTTCATTGCCCTCCTCCTGTGGTGCTCTTCTTGAATTTCCCGTTTCTGTTAATGGGCACCACTATTGCCCCAGCCGTCCAGGCTGGAAGAATCAGAGTCACCTTAGCTTCCTTCTGTGGCCTCATCTGCCTGATCTAGTCCACCACGTGCAAGCTTCCTTACCTGTCACCCCCTCTTCTTGCTGCCAGACATGGCCTACCCTCTCATTTCTGCTCTCCCATCCTATTAGCCATATGTCCTACTGGGTCCCCCTGCCCCTTAGGCTCTGCTCCTCTTTTCAGTTTTCCCCTTCTCTCACCCCCCTTTCAATCTATCAACAAAGCCTTTCAGCTCCCTTTAAAGATATCCCTAAACCCACAAGCACCCCTGGCCTCCGAGGACTTTGCCTCTTAGAGGGTGGATAGCAACAGTGGGCCCGCTTGTGCTGCCCTAGAATTCTTCATCTTAGCCTGACTGATCAGTAATTTCAGCACTCTGCCTTACTTAGAAATCTCTAGGAACTTCTCAGTGCATTTATGATAAAATCCAAACGACTCTCCCTGGCCCTCGGAGTCCTAAGTAATCTAGCCTTGCTGACTTCTCTGACATCACTCCCTCCACGGTCCTCTCCCTCACGCCGCTCTACCGCACTGAGACCTTGCCTTTGCCCACCTCCACGTCAGGATCCCTTCCTTTTCCCTGGCCTGGAAGTTTCCCCCAGGTCTCTGCATGGCTTGCCTCCTCCTAGAGTACAGGTTTTCCCTCTAACATGGCTTGCTCAGAGAAGCCTTCTCTGACCCTTCAACTTAAAACCATTCTCCCTCATTTCCATCACTCTGTCTTGCTTGATGTTTTTTCCTTTACGACACATCGCTATCTGAAATGATCTTGCTTATTAATTTTCTTGTTTATTGTCGTCTCTTCCCCTGCAATAAAAATATCATGAGGTCAGAGATTTCAGCTTGTGTTCCCAGCAGCTTCAACTGTGCCTCGGTTTACATTACTGGGTTTTTAATAGTTATCGAAGGACTAAATAGATAGAGTTAGGGAATTGGCCTCCTGAGGGTGAAGCTTTGAGAGTGTCTGATCCGAAAAAAGGCGTTGTCCTTCAAGATCCTTCAAAATCTGGCCCAAACATTCCTTATATTCTTTCTTGCATGGCACTCCTTCCTGTCACTCGTAATCTATCTTAAGGGGGGTTTACTTTGTTTTCCACTTTCTCGATGCTCCTTCTCACCTTGGGATTCTGTTCACATCAGTTTCTCTAACCAGCAAGCCATTCCCCTCATATCCCCAGTTCCTCTTAAAGTAAAGCATAGCCCATCATCTCCTCTTCTGTAAGGGGATTGCCTTTGCACATTCCCTTGCCTGGAGAAGCCCCTTGGTTTTACTCTGAATTTCCATGAGACTTGCACTCTTTTAGGCTGTAACTTGCAGGATTGTACCTAGTAATGTTAGAGTCATTCACTGTATCCTCAGTACCTAGCACCTGCCTCCTAGTAGGCACCCAATACATATTTGCTAAGTGGATGAATATTATAGTTTTGTTATCTTTTTACACTGTAAATGTCATGGAAGGGTCTATTTTATTTATCTGTGTAACCTCCCACAGCATCTAGCATGCTTGTTGAATGAGTGAATGAATGAAAGCTATTATTCCCAACTCCGGGTGTAGTTCAACTGAAATAAGGAATAAATCTCCCAATTGTATGAGCCATCTTTTGACATTCCTCCTCCCTTTGGGCACATTGTTTTCTTTACATCCCTGTGAATTCTGCGCTCAGAATAGCAATACGAACAACCGATGATTGTGGTATGTGGAATTCTAAGACCATCTGCCAAGATTCCTAGCTATTGGCATAACCATGTTTTCCCCATTATTTAAAACATTAATCTAGGTACCGCCATGCAAAGAATTTGCAGATATATTTAAGGTACTGAATCAGCTGACTTTAAGATAGGGAGATTATTCAGGTAGGCTGGACCTAACCACTTGAGCCCTATAAAAGGAGAGAACTTTCTTTTCTCACAAAAAAATAAGTCAGAGATTTGAAGTATTAAGGAATTGGACGCACAAGTACTTCTCTGTTGCTAACTCGGAAGATGCAGGGGACCATGTGATAAGGGATGTGGGTGGCTTCTAGGCCTTGAGGATGACCCCCACATGACAGCTAGCAAGGAAATGAGGACAACGGTCATACAACTGCAGAAAACTGAATTCCACCACAACCCACAGGAGCTCAGAACCAGATTCTGCTCAGCTGCAGATGGGAACCATACCTGAGGCAACACCTGAATTTCAGTCTGGTCAGATCCTGAGTGGAGAATCCAGCCATGCCATGCCCAGACTTCTGGCCTGTAATCTCAACTATTTGGGAGGCTGAGGCAGGAGAATCGCTTGAATCCAGGAGGCAGAGGTTGTAGTGAGCTGAGATTGCACCACTGCAATCCAGCCTGGGTGACAGTGCGAGACCCTGTCTCAAAAAATCAAAAACAAAAACAAAAAACTTTGTGATAATAAATCTATGTTGCTTTAAGTTGCTAAGTGTGGCAATTTTTGTGACACAGCCATAGGAAATTGATACAGTGATGGGGATGAAGGCACAGCAAACAACCTTCAAGAAGGACTGGAGGAAAGAGAGCAACAGCAGTCCCTAAGTTTTGCAGCTCTGCCTTACGACTCTGAGTCTTCGGCTCCAAGCTCCACAACAACTGACAACTACAGGTCTTGATCTGTCCCTGGCCACTCAGGTACCCCCTAAGAGGATTGAGACAGGATTAGTGAATGAACGTCTTCTTTTTGTCTAGTTTCTCCTTTTAGGCTTAGAATAGAGGCACATGCTCTTTTTCTGCTGATCCGCCCTCTAATAAGCCTACCGACCTGAAACAATTGACCTTAAAAAATAAAAATAAGTAACCAGCCCCCAGAGCCCTTGCAGGCAGCATTAGCATTCTTCAGTCTCCCTAGGTTGTGTCCTGGGAGTCTCAGAGAAATGAATCTTATTATTAGTCTGATGCCAGTGACTGTTCCTGACAGCTCCCTCCTCCCTTTGGCAGCTGCTGCGCCAGCACAGGTGTCATGAAGCTGATGGCTCCTCCAGTGTGGGAGGGGGTGGGGGAAGGTGCATTGAGCCATCAGCTCCAAGCCCAGTGCAGGCTCTTGGGAAACTTGACTCCCACTGGGGGGCTTCCACATGTCAGAGGAGCCCCAGATCTGTGTTCCCTGGACTTTCTCAGGCAGATTTCTCTGGTAGAGTTTAAGACAGGTCATTCAGAGGTCTTCAGCACCCCACCTTTTAGTCGTGAGATCTGTCCTTCACACAGAGGCATGCGTAGAGTGTATGTGTATTTTTTTAAAATTATGAAGTGAACCAATGTGTAAAAAGTAATCATAAAACAAACATTGTCAGCCCCTCGGAAAGTCTCTCATTTTTCCCTTTCCAAACACAATCTCTTCCTCCTCACAGAGGGAGATAATCACTATCCTGAAGTTATGAAAATTACTTCCTTGCCTCTAAGAATATACCTAGTTTTCACATCTGTGTATGCATCTCTAAGTGGGGATAGTCTTACTTTGCCTGTTTACAAACTTTGTGGAAATGGAAGGTGTGCCCTCTTTTGCATCTTGCTTCTCAATGTTATATTTTAACTATAGTTCATTTTCATTGCTAATTAATATTTCATTTTCTGAATATGCCACAACTTACTGATTTTTATCATAATGGTCATTTAGTTTAGATTGTTTTTACCGTTTGACTATTTAAGCTGCACTGCCATGCACGTTCTGGTACACATGCACCAATTTACACAGGCAGGGGTTTAGCCAGGCCATGTGCCAGAGCACGGCAGTGAGTGGATATGGTGTGTATGTGTCTCCAACCTTAGAGAGTATGTCACCCTGTTTTCCAAATTGAATTCAAATGCATCCCCAGAAGCAGCGGATTTAATTTTCTAATTCTCTACATTTTTTGCCAGCATCAGGTCTATTCATTTTCTATTGCTGCATAGCAAATTGCCACAAACTTTGAGGCTTTAAACAACTTAAATGTATCACCTAACTGTTTGCCTGGGCCACAGTCTAGGCACAATTTATTGGGGTCCTTTCTTTAGGGTCTCCACAGGCTACACTCAAGGCATCAGCCTGGGGTGGGGTCTCATATGAGTCTCAGGATTCTCTTTCAGGCTCCCCTGACTGTTGGCAGAATTCAATTCCTTGCAGCTGTAAGATGCATGGAGATTGCATTGGCAAGGCCAAGAGAAGCAAGCCTCTCTGACGTTCTGCCACCTTCTAAAGGCACCTCTGACTAGGTCAGGCCCACTCGGCATAGACTCCTTTTTGATGAACTAAAAGTTGATAGGTTGTTAATCTGATCACAGGACTGCTATCCTATTCACAGGTTCTGCCCATGGTCAAGGGCAGGGGATTATCCAGGACCAGTACACCACCGGGTGGGAATCTTGAAGACCTTCTTAAAATTTTGCCAGCCACACTTGGTATTCTCAGATTGTTCAACTGTCAACTATTAGATCATGTATGTTTTTTAATATCTGAAGGTAAGCAATTTTTTATGTTTATTGATGACTTGCGTTTCTCGAGGTGTTTATTTCATATGCTTTGCAGATATTTCTCTAAACTGATTGAGCAATACTCTTTAGTAATAAAATAGTATCATAGATAACACTTATTGAGTGCTTATCCTTTGTTAGTCATTTACATGCATTACCTCTTTTAATATACTTAAAACACTCTGAGTAGGTTCTATTGATTTATCCATTTCATAGGTGAGGAAATAGAAGTTCCAAGGAGTTAGGCAACCTAACAAGGGCATGTGTCAGGGATGTCACTGGTTTGATCTTTGAACCAGCTCAGGCTGACTTCAGAGCCCATCCTCTTAAACTCTAAGGGAATCTAGCATACTGATTCAAGGGATAAGGGGATTTGCTCCCTGCTATGATAGGCAAATGATCTCTTATTTCTTTTATAACAAAATTTATAACAAAAATATTGCTTATATGAGTGAAAGACTGACCCTTTATGTTGTCCAGGTTAAGCCCTGCCTCTTCCTCCTATTCTGTGGCCTCTGAGCTAGCTGCTTCTCTCCGCTCCAGCCTAGCCAGCACACTGCTGTCACATGGATCTTCTGCAGGCTTCAAGTGCACAGGTTTGACCCTACCCAAATCCTGTGGGGCACACCGAGACTCTGGCCTCTAAGTCCCTTCTCAGTTGGACCCCAGATTCCTTCTCCAGCCCCATTTCCCCACACCCTCTTCCCTGGCCCTTGGAAATCACCAGAGTATACACAGCCCTGTGCTGTACTCCACCTTTGCCCCTATTTGAGATCTCTAGTCCCCTGCTGTCCTCCCCATCCCCCTCCATTATACTAATCTCTCAAGGCCCACTTCAATTTTCATCTTCTGAATCAGTCACCCCTTAACCCCTCTCTCCTACAGAGATCTTTCCCTCCATCTTATGAGTTCCCATAGCATTTATAATTTTTACCCTTTGACACTTGGTCAAATCTGTCTTGATGATACTACTAAATTTTTTACATGTCTCAATAACATCGCTTTCTCATTGATGATTGGTTATCTGCTGAATGGTTTTCAGTCCTTATCTTACTTGAACTTTTCCTAGCATCTTATCCTGGGAAATGAAGACTCATTCTGGAAATTTTCTTTTCTGTTGGTTTCTAGAACATCTTTTTCTCCTCATTTTCTTCCTAATTTGGACAGTCCTCTTTGCCCATACCCTAAATGGCTGTTCTTTGGGGTTCTGTCTGTGGCCCTTTCCCCTGCTACTTCTCTGTATCATAGCCCTGCTGCACTGCCCCCTCATTGGACTCCCTCTTTCACTGGACTCCCTGAGATCAAGCACAGTGTCCAGTCTTTATTGCATCCCCAGGGCCCAACCTAGACACCTTCAGAGCAGGTACCCTGTTGCTTCATGTGGTTCATAAGTTTGCACAGTTGCTCTGACACCGCAGTGCATGTGGCAGGTGGTGGTCACCTGGCTCCCAAAACCAGACGTAGAAGCTTAAGCCAAATAACTGGTATTTGGACATTGAGTTTCTGTCCCCCAAAATGTTTTTACATCTCCTCATTTGGTCTTCATTAGAATACTGAATGTATGAATTCATTTATTAAAAGGGTTTCTTGATCTCGGCACTGTCCAGGGTGCTGGAAGAGCCATGGAGAATCAATACTCCATCGCCGGGTTTGATAACATTGGCATTGCACCTGCTGCTCTTATTCCCATTTGAAGCTGAGGACAGGAAGGCCCTGACAAATTTTAAGATTCCCGTGGTTACTCCGTTGGTAAGCGAAGGATCTGGAACTTGAATCCAGACCTTCTTACCCCAAGTCCATGTTCTGTTATACCAACTTTCATGGCTAAAAACCTGCCAAACCCTGAAGGTCAGTGGAAATCCGTTTTTCTTGCCATGAGTGGTTTGCAAGTTTTGGCATTTCCTGAAAGAGAAACAGAGGAGCAACAATAATAATGTTTGAAGCAACACTTAGCCTTTTCTCTCAGGTTCTTTCACAGGTTCTAGGGAGATTTTATTTTATTTTTCCAATAATGATCCCAGAGCTCATCCAGGCCTGAGGGACTTGAAAACCCTGGCCAGATAACCCAGACACCCCAATCTCTGACCATGGTCTAGAGGGTTGGGAGGTATAAACAGTGTGTCTCCCATATCCTGCGCACCTTGCACACTTACTGCCTTTCTCTGAGTTCTGAGGGCCTTGTTGCCTAGATCTCCACCCCCAACCCTGCTAACTTCCCTCAGAAGAAAGCAAAGGTTAACTGAGATCACACAGCCAGGTGGATGCCTGGATTCACTTTCCCTGGGGCTAATTATGGAGCTACATTAGATAAAAGTCAACATATGTTGTAAAAGGCACTGTGTATCATTGCTTGACAGTTTCTAACAATGTGCTCATGTAACAGCTGTCAAAGGCAGTGCTAGAAAATGAGTAATATGTTGATTTATGTATATCAGATCTGTCCTCACGCTCTGTGGTGGAGCGGACCAGGCAGGCTCAGCTCTGTGGGTGGAGACTCCAGGAGGGGCAGCCAAGGAAGGAAGGACATTCCCTCAGTTTCAGAAGTGCCTGGAAGGAATGGCTGAAGCAGCTGCCACTTGCTGAGGTCCTTTGTGGAAAAGTTGCCTAGGGGACATCTGTTCCCTTTTTACAATACAGAGAAGAGCAAAATCCATCTCCTAAGGAGCTGGGCTGCCAAGGTAACCTCCTGCACTGTCCTTGGCTTCTGAATGGTCCGGAGGGTCACACCATGGAGGAACTGTCTGCCCCATTCTACATGGCTTTTGGGAAAGGGGGTTTCTTTTAAAGTAAATGCTTTGAATTTTCTTTATAGTCAGGGCATTTAAAACGATTAATTTATTTAAAAGATATTTAACTGACAAAGATTGTATATATCAAAGGTGTACAACATGATGATTTAATATATGTATATATGGTATCATGATTACCACAGCTAAGTTAATTAACATATCTATCACCACCCTTGCCGATTTCCAGCATCTATTTATCTTGTGACTGAAGGTTTGTACCCTTTGACCAAAAGCTTCCCATTTCCCCTATGCTCCCAGCTACTGGTAACCATTGCTCTACTCTCTGCTTCTATGATTTTGACTTTTTAAGATTCTACATGCAGCTGGGCATGGTGGCTCATGCCTACAATCTTAGCACTTTGGGAGGCCGTGGCGGGCAGATCGACTAAGCTCAGGAGTTCAAAACCTGCCTGGCCAACGTGGTAAAACCCTGTCTGTACTAAAAATACAAAAAAAAAAAAATTAGCTGGGCCTGGAGGTTGGTGCCTGTAACCTCAGCTATTCGGGAGGCTGAGGCAGGAGAATCGCTTAAGTCTGGGAGGGAGAGATTGCAGTGAGTGGAGATCGTGCCATTGCACTCCAGCCTGGGCGACAGAGCAAGATTCTGTTTCAAAAAACTGAAACAAAACAAAACAAAACCAGATTCTGTGTGTAAATGAGATCATATAGTCTTTCTGTCTCTGGCTTATTTCACTTATCATGGTGTCATCTAGATTCACCCCTGTTATTGCAAATGGCAGGATTTCCTCTTTTTTATGATGGAATGGTACTCAATTGTGCGTAGATACCACATTTTCTTTTTCCATTCATACAGCGTTGGACACTTCGGTTGTTCCTACATTATCTTGGCTGTTGTAAACAGTGCTGTAATGAACATGGGAGGGCAGGCATCCCTTCAACACACTGATTTCATTTCCTTTGGGTGTAGACCCATCAGTGGGATTGCTGGATCGCATAGTAGTTCTATTTTTAGTTTTTTGAGGACTTCCATGCAGTTTTCCATAATGGCTATGCCAATTCACATTCCCACCAACAGTGCGCCATGGCTTTCTTTTCTTGACCTACTTGCCACCCGCTGCTCTTTCATCTTTTTGATAGGAGCTATTCCGACAGGTATGAGGTGATCGTTCACTGTGGGTTTTAATTTTTTTAGACAGTGTGTCATTCTGTCACCCAGGCTGGAGTACAGTGGTGTGATCTCAGCTCACTGCAAATTCCACCTCCTCAGTTTTAGTAGTTTTCATGTCTCAGCCTCCTGAGTAGCTGGGATTACAGGTGCACACCACCACACCCAGCTAATTTTTATGTTTTTAGTAGAGACGGGGTTTCACTATGTTGGCTAGGCTCGTCTCGAACTCCTGGCCTCAAGGGATCCGCCTTGTGTTGGGATTACAGGCATGAGCCACAGCGCCCAACCTCATTGTGGTTTTTTAAATGACCAAACTCAATTTTCTTATTTGTTTTGTATTTTTCCCCAAATTATGTTAAAAGAGGAAGTCAAATACGTTTTCTCTTGCATTGAAAAAGCTGTCTCTGTTTTCTACATGGTTTTCTCTTGGGCCACGCAAAGGGACCGCCGGTCTCAGAGGATCTGATTATTATGTAGGAAGTGACTTTGGTGTTGCTGTTGGAACCTCCACTGTGTTCTCAATTTATCATTGGCTCCTCTCTTTGTCCTCATTTTCTTTGCCTTTCTGACACCATAAGCTCAGTTATAGCTTTCTTCTCTTTAAATGGTAAGAAGTGACTTAGTAAGAGCATTAGACCTGAAGCCCAAAGCCAGCCCCTGAATACTAACCACAAATTCAAACTCTTTAATGACCATTAAACTTGTAATTCAGGGGAATCTTTCACTAGTAAACCAAAACAAATGGTTCTGCTTACTTGTCGATGCTTACTAGGTCAAAAACAGAAACTCCCCAAGTACTTCCATAGCCTCCAGCACATTGCCCCTGCTGCTAGACTTGGCTTTGTCTAAGGTGGGACTTGTGGTTGGTGAAGCACCTGGAGCGCTCTTACCGCAGGCCAGAGGGGAAGAGGTGAGCAAGCCTCTTTTCCTCTCTTGAGGCTTGTCTGTTCTCCGTCCGGTTGTGGCACTGATTGTGTGGATGAAGATGTGCTCTGGCTCCTCTGTTTACATATTCTGCTGCCACCATGCTGGCCACATGGGGATGTCACATGTTTCCCAGTGCCAGCCCACACGCAGGCCCTGGATGCTGCACCATGAGGCATGTCTGTATTAGGCAAATGCTCCTCTGACTCTAGATTTGCTGACCTCCCAGGAGGCTTCCGGGTCATAACCAGGCATAGCCAGACTCCCACCATTGAATCGATTTCTAGTAATTTAGGTAATGGAGAAAGCCACTTGCAGGTTCCCACTCTCATCACTAAGACGCTGTGGGGACAGCTGATTGCATAACCAGTCAATGAAAGCTTTACAGGCAGTGCACGTTCATTAGTGAAGATTCAGAAAGAAGATTCACAACGTATCAAGGGTAATTAACACAGCCAATTCAAAATTTTAAGCTGCAAAAGCAGGTGTGCTCTGTCCAGAATAAATGAGGAAGTGAACAGCAGTGAGCTAGCTGCTGCAGGGGCCACCTGAGCTTTCAGCCGGTGATCCGTGTCTGTTCTTGGAGGGTGCATCGTTTGGGACGGCTGCATCTCTATTTACCTGACTACCCATAATGAGTAGAGAACTTGATTTATGGGTGGTATGAAGACAGTCTTAGCTAAGCATGAAGGAATTTCAAGAGCAGTTGTGAAGAATTTATTGGAGCAGTCGTGTAAAAATGTATCTTTCTTTATTAGTGATCAGAAAAACATTTCAGAAAAAAAGGTTCTATTACTAAGAAAGGTAGTATGGAATGGTGAGCAGAATATGAAATTTAGAAGCAAAGAGTTAAGGGTATTGGTTTATTAGCTGTGTGATCCTGAGCAAGTTAATCAACATCTCAGCAGCTGGGCTTTTTTTAAATCTGTAAAATGGAATAATCATATCAGCCTTATGAAATTGTGGTAAAAATTAGATTAAATGTAAAAGTATTCTTAAACTTACTATACATTTGTATTTACTGTATTTCCTCACTTGTAAGACATATTTCCCCCATGTTTTAACATTTCTAAAATCAATAAAGTTTCTTATAATTGATATGTATATTCAATGTGGTTGTTCTTTCCCTTCTCCCTGGAAAGTTATTAAATTGATGGCATGTCTTGCAATCAATGGCTTCTCAGAGACATAAAAATATGGTAGTTCAATAAAAAGAAAATAGTTTTATCTGGCTCTGGAGGTCAGATTTATTATTTTTCATTTGGGTGTTTAGAGTCATCTATTCGTGTGGCATAGCTACCATTTATTAAGTGAGTTTCATTATTTGCAGCAAAATATCACCTAATGCACATGCTTTTTTACGGAATTCCCATTTCCTCTTAATTATGTTTCGTCTTGTCATTGGAACAACACTTGCTTGTCAACATTACTGATTGGTGAGTTAAAGCATGGTGATGGTGGGGAACTGTGTGTGTAGCAGAGGTGCCTCAGGGATAAGGTCTTGCCGGTTACTGGTAGAGGTCAGAGACAGACTCAGCTTCTGACTGTACCATTAACCCTAGTCCAGCACTTGCTTGACAAACTCTTAGAGACTCCAAAGAAAGAGCCCTATAAAGTGGAAAGTTTTATTGTTATTAAAAGATAAGATTACTTAGAAACCAAAATGCAGTTTTCTTTCTTCTAGATTGATTTTTATTAACTTGAATGAAGACTCTCTTTATATCTGATTGTGCCATTTTTATTTTCAAATACATGCACACTATATTGACAATCTTATTCCCTCATTGAATTTTCTGCAGGTTTTTGTTGTCTTTTATGAGGCTATTCCAGTGAGGAAAAAAGTTAAATGGAATTTATGGCAATATATTTACCTGGATAGGTTGTAACTATTTCTAAAATAAATACAACTTTTAAGACAACAGAACTGAAAAAGTGCAGCTATCCATTGAAAGCTTCTTAGCTCCCCTTGGGAGGAATAAATGCATCCCACTTATAGCATGCCTTTTTCTAAAGCCCCTTTTGTTTTTCCCAAATAAGCATTGTCTACTAAATAGAGTTGCTTGTATGAGATTGTACATGCTGTGGGTGGTCCTATAAATATTCATTAGTAAAATGTACACAAGGCACTGATCCATAGGTTTTTTTATTCAGAGATATCGTTTCAGTAGTAAAAGTTCAATTTTGATCCACTGGGTGAGTCAATGCAAGCTGAAATCATGATCCTGGATTCCACCTCCTCCCATCCTTTCAGAACCTGAAAAAATATTAACAATTTTGGCCCAAACTGAAGCTGAGAAGACATGAAAATGAAGCAATAAATGCTGTTAGATGCCAAGTTGAGAATTCATCTGCTCCCGTTGAAGGCCTCATGGTGTTTGCAATGCAAATCTCAGAGTCATGCCTTAATCATTACCGCAGGGAGACAATTAAAGTTAAAATATAGATTTCTAGATAACGGGAGCAAATAATAAAGAAATAAATACACAACACAAAAAGAGCTAATGCGCTTCATTTATAGCAATACTTTCCTCAAGGAGGCTTGAAGGGATTTCCAGCTGGAGGATGGGCTTCCTGCATGTAAAAGAGACTCCAGGTTTTATGAAGGAAAGATGAGGATGGCCTCCCAGGACCTCGAGTTCAAGTTGAGGGCCCCTAAAATCAAGGCAATTGACTA
The DNA here is from genome assembly GCA_963573385.1 of Cacajao melanocephalus. Lineage (NCBI taxonomy): Eukaryota > Metazoa > Chordata > Mammalia > Primates > Pitheciidae > Cacajao > Cacajao melanocephalus. Next base: position 295 of record CAUYLG010010483.1, on the reverse strand, counting down.
GTTTTACATTTTCTATTTTATACTCTGGTGGTTAAAAACGCAGGCTCTCAAATCAGACAGGCCCATGTTTAACTCTCAGCTCAGCCAATTAAAGTTCTATGACCTTGGGCAAATCACTGACCTTCTTTAAGAACTAAGACTTTAGGGGCGGAGTGATCCAAGATGGCCGATTAACAACAGCTCAGGATTGTAGCTCCCAGTGAAAGCACAGAGAGCGAGTGGACGCCGCAATTTCAGACGAATTTCTATGGCCCACAAACTGGGAGATTCCCAGCGGAGGAGCCATACGTGTCGC
>CAUYLG010010482.1:0-26759 GCA_963573385.1 Cacajao melanocephalus | reverse complement strand
GGTCATTAGAGAAATGCAAATCAAAACCACACTGAGATACCATCTCATGCCAGTTAGAATGGCGATCATTAAAAAATCTAGAGACAACAGATGCTGGAGAGGATGTGGACAAATAGGAATGCTTTTACACTGTTGGTGGGAGTATAAATTAGTTCAACTGTTGTAGAAGACAGTATGGCGATTCCTCAAGGACCTAGAAATAGAAATTCCATTTGACCCAGCAATCCCATTACTGGGTATATATCCAAAGGATTATAAATTATTCTAAGGACACATGCACACGAATGTTCATTACGGCACTGTTTACAATAGCAAAGACTTGGAACCAACCCAAATGCCCATCAATGATAGACTGGACAAAGAAAATGTGGCATATATACACCATGGGATACTATGCAGCCATAAAAAACGATGAGTTCCTGTCCTTTGTAGAGACGTGGACCAATCTAGAAATCATCATTCTCAGCAAACAGACACATGAACAGGAAACCAAACACCACATGTTTTCACTCACAGGCGGGTGATGAACAACGAGAACACATGGACACAGGGAAGAGAACAACACTTACCGGGCTAGGTCAGGGGATGGGGAGGGGATGGGAGTGGAGGGGCAGTAGTGGGGCGGGGAGGATGGGAAGGGATAACACTGAGAGAAATGCCTGACGTAGGTGACGGGGGGGAGGGGGAGGGGGATGGAGACAGCAAACCACCATGGCATGTATGTACATATGCAACAATCCTGCAGGATGCAGGATGTGCACATGTATCCCAGAGCCCAAAGTACAATAAAAATAAATAAATAAATAAATAATAAAACCCAACAAAAATACCAAAATGATAGTCATTATACTAGCATCCTCCCCACCCCCTCATCCCCTCCAAAAAAGGAGAAATTTGGGTACAAACATGCAGCAAAGAGAAACTCCATGTAAAATTCAGGGCAGAGATGGGGTGATATGTCTACAAGTCAAGGAATGCCAAAGGTTGTCAGCAAACCACCAGAGGCCAAGAAGTCATGGAACAGATTCTTTCTCACAGTCCTTAGAAGGGACCAACCCTGACGAAACCTTGACCTCAGACTTCTTGGCTTTAGTACTGTGAGTCAATAAACTTCTGTTGTTAAAGCCACCCAGTGTGTGTTACTTCATTATGGCAGCCCTAGCAAACTAATACAGCTCCCCAGTGGGTTATCCTTTCTATCTCCTTAGAGCAGTGAGCTTGGGAAAGTAAGTACTAGATTAGGCATCTCAAGTTCTGTGTTCTGAATCTAGTTTCATCAGTGACTAACTACAAAAATTTGGATATATTACCGAATTGTTCCAGACCTCAATTTCTTTGTCTGGAAGATAATGGTACCATACAATCCGAAAATTCTAAAGTGAATAAACTGGCACAGATTTCTTTCAGGAGAGCATTAGTAGGTTCAACTGTGTTTTATCTGTTATACAGAAATACAGGCTTACAAAACAACCAGTTCATCAATGACTATGCATATTGCAAAAGTTTCTTTATATTAAAGCTAAATTGAATACAACATTTTTACTGATGGGGACTCTATTTCTTTTAAATATGTTATTTACTGAAATTTAATTTACATGTATCTTTTCCAAGTATCTCTTATAGTGAGTGAGATATGCTTACGGTAGTGAAATTCATTTCCATTACATTATAGTCAGTACTTGTTCCATAGAACTAATAATAATGTATCTATTCCCAAAAAAATTTCTATTAAACTCTAGCTATGGTTTCCCAGATGAATGGCACTGGATAGTTTTAGAAAAAAAAATAGTAAAAGGGGAAATGGTTTCCCTGAAAAAGTCTCCCCATGTCCAATCATCTTTAGCATATATGCCAATTTAATGCTTGTTTTAGTCTAAAAATAATTATCATCTGAGCTCAAGGGCATGGAGTCAGTACTGACCCAGATATTCTAGGCCATCTTCAGGATAGCTGGAAGTGGGCCACAACCTTTAACTGCTCTAGAGGTTAAATGATTAACAGAAGGATATCTAATTTAGCGTAATGAAGCTGTCACTGAAATGACCAGAAGGAAGACATTTCTCATGTCCGATCTTATAGCATCATTTGCTAAGTAGGCATACATATATGTGGAGTGGAGAGACTCATTATTTTCTTTATAAGCTTGAAAACCAGCCTCCACTTTCAAGAAGCAGAAACCTCACTCACTGTGTGGAACTTTTCTTTCCTTTTGAAAACTCAGGTCTCTCCTTCAAGAAATAGTAACAGGCATCTTATTATGTATCTAATTATCTGATTAAAGTGAACTAGAATCCCTTTTTATTGTGACTGCACATTATTTATAACTTCTTTCAAAGAAAAAAAATCTAAAAATTTAGATGAGTAAAAGTAGGAAATGGCTTCTAAATGTAGAGGCAAATAAGGTCCTCCCTGCTTTCAAGTTGTAAGTGACTTGCGGGGTAAAGGCTGAATATATTTAGTTCAGGTAACCATTTCAGCTTGACTGACACAGTTGTTGTTTCAGTGCTTGGCCAAATAGCCTTTTATGTTGCAATCAAGCAATAGATACAAGATTGACAAGTAACAAAGAAAAGGAGCTTTCAGTCAACATGGACTAAAATCCATTATTGTGGTGTGTACACTGTGCAGGGGACCTGTAAACACATCTTCATTGATCCCACACAAACATAGAAATATCTTTCCTTGTATGGCTCAATCAAGGCCTGTTTCACAAAGGTAAAGTGCAAACAATATTGAAGAAGCAGAAAGAGACTGACATTATAGTCAAACAGTAAATAATGGTTGGGCTCAGGAAACCTATCTATAACATTTCAAATTACTGTCAGCTCAAATGAAATGCACAACCTCTCTATTGCAAACTCAGAAAGATCAGAACAAGGGGGGCTGTACATTCCTCTTATTGTCATCCCCCTTTTACCAACTGACCAAATCAATAAGGAAAAAAAATCTCATTTTACAGTTTTGCATTTTCATGGGTATCTCAGTGGATAAACCTCTGAAAAAGATCTCATCTGTGAAGGTCAAGAATTCATTCCTCCCTACCCCAGCCCCCACATTTAGGATCTGCTGCCATTTATGTGAATGAATTTTGTTAATTATAAAATAGAAAAAAATTAACATGCTGTGTGGGTAGAACTGGGGTTTCCTGCCAATTTGAAATTTTATTAGAATTGCCTACTGCATCAATTCTAGACTTTCACTTTCATTTATGTTTAAATACCTGTAATTAGGAGAAGCTATTTGGGAGCTGTAGACACCAATAAATAGTTTGTATGGGTTTCTAAGAAGGTTGGCAGGATGGTCTGAAGCTCAGCAGAGTTTATAAACAGATTTATCTGTTATGTAAATCTCCATCCATAATCATTATTTATCCATTATGGCTAATCAGCATTCCAAGAAGAGGAAAAGTGGAAAGAATCAGTAATGTCTTAAAAACAACTGCTCTTATACCTGCAGATTCCTTAAATTTCACCATCAGCTAACTAGACATTTAATCATTTGGTCCTCTTTTTTTAAATGTCTAAAACAAATCAATACTGCACATTTAAAACAATGTTCTTATTTGGATTCAGAATAGGCACATGAGAAACAAACTGGATTACCCTTTTATATCACTTACTATCCTGCATCCCTCTTTTCCTCCTTTTCTTCCAAAACATAAGATTCCAAAGAAAACAAAGACTCAGCTCAGGATGAGTATAGGTTATGCCTACATGCAGAAAACAGTCCTGACAGGATGCTTCAATGCCTGGGAATCTTGTGTAGGGAGTGTTAATGAGGCACTAACACAGCTCATGGCATAATCTTTTGATGTAAGTTTATAATCAGTGTCCCAAGTAAAACTTCAGCATACGGCAATGCAAAATTCTATCTTCAGGACCCCAGGAAGAAGCTTATTAGAATAATACGAAACCCAGTCAGGAATAAACTGAATCCTCACTCCAGTGCTCCACACGCTACCCTACACTTCAGGGAAGGTTTGAGGAGCTGATGTTCCCTTAATAAACAAGACAATTATTGATCTCCTATTATGTGTTAAGCACCGTGCTACCTGTGGTTAGCCTGTGTTGGAAAACACCAGCCAGCACATTTGCACAAATTTAAGTTCCTTTCTGGAATATGGAAAAAATAATTTTTTCCAAGCTTTAAAGAATAAGAAGAATATGCACATTCCAAAATTTACATACACTCAGCTGAAATTTGTGACAGAATTATAAAATACTGTATTCATTATATATTACATATTTATTATATATTTTTTCTTATTCCCTGATTTTTTTTTCTTTCTGAGAACTCAGGTCTTTCCTTCAAGTAGTAACAGATCTCTCTCTCTCTCTCTCTCTCTTTATATATATATATTTGATCAAAGTGAGACTGGAACTACCGAAATCATTTCCTTGACTGGATTCTCTGCTAGATCAAAACTTTTCCAGCTTCTATTCTCCCCAACTATTTGACTCTAACTTTAAAAATATAACTATCTATCCTCCAAGTCCCAGTGAAAAATCCATTTCCTCTATAGTCTCTTTCCTAATTCTTCATCCAGAAATGCGCTCTTCTTTATTGGATGACTCATCACAACCTATACATACGATACCTGTCACAGATCAACTCTATTTTGCCCCACGACTCTCTTCCCTACATAACAGGAGCTTTATTTATTTATTTTGTGTATGCCTTTACCCACAGCGCTTAATAAGCTACCTGAAGCATAGTAGTCATATAGAAATACCTACTGATATGATTTGGATCTGTGTCATCTGTGTTCAGTTTTAATTCTCAATGTTGGAGGTAAAGCCTGGTGAGAGGTGACTGAATCACAGCGGCGGTTTCTCACGGTTTAACATCAACCTTCTTGGTACTGTCCTCATGATAGTGAGTTCTCATGAGATCTGGTTGTTAAAATGTGTGTGGCACCTCCCTAGCTCTCTCGGTCCTGCTCCTGCCATATAAGATGTCTGCTTCCACTGTGCCTTTTCTCCTGAGTAAAAGCTCTGGAAGGATTTCCCAGAAGCAGAAGCCACCATGTTTCCACAGCCTATGGAACCATGAGTCAGTTAAACCTTTTTTCTTTATAAATTACCCAGTATCAGGCATTTCTTCACATCAATAAAAGAACAGCCTAATACAGAAAACTGGTATCAAGGAGTAGGGCACAAGAAGTGGGGTATTGCTATACAGAGACCCAAAAATGCAAAAGTGACTTTGCAACTGCATAACAGACAGAGGTTAGAAGAGTTTGGAGGTCTCAAAAGAAGAAAGAAAGAAGCAGGGAAAATTGTGAACTTCCTAGAGACTTGTTGAATGATTGTTACCCACACATTGATAGTGATACAGGGAAGTCCAGGCTGACGAGGTCTCAGATGAAAATAAGGAACTTTGAGGAACTGAAGCAAAGGGCACTTTTGTTACACCCTAGCAAAGAGCCAAGGTGCATTTTACTTCTGCTTTAGGGATCTGTGGAACTTTGAACTTGAGAGAGATGATTTACGATATCTGGCAGAAGAAATTCCTAGGCAGCAAAGTGTTCAAGATGTTGCCTGACTGTTTCTAACAGTCTATTCTCATATGCATGAGCAAGAAAAGATCTAAAATGGAAACATATGTAAAAGAAAAGCAGAGCATAAAAGTTCGGGAAATTTTCAGCCTAGCCATGTGATAGAAAAAAAAAAAAGCCCATTTGCAGTAGAGAAATTCAAACCAGCTATAGAAACTTGCAAAAGTAAAAAGGAGCCAAGTGCTAATAGCCAAGACAATGAAGAAAAGACCTTAAAGTGGTCTCAGAAATCTTTGTGGCAGTCCCTCTGATCACAGGCCTGGAGGCCTGGGAGGGAAGAATGGTTTCATGGCCAGGCCCAGGGCCTCACTGCCCTGCATAACCTCAGAATGCCACTCCCTACATCCTGGCCACTCCAGCTCTAGCGACAGCTCAAAGGGGCCCAGGTACAGTTCAGGCTGCTGCTTCAGAGGTTGCAGGGTAGAGAAGCTTTGCTGGCTTCCACATCATATTAAGCTTGCAGATTCACAGAATGCAGGTATTGAGGCTTGGGAGCCTCCCCTGAGATTTCAGAAGATGTATAGAAAAACCTGAAAGTCCAGGTAGAAGCCTGATGCAGAGACAGAGTCCTCAAAGAGAACCTCTGCTAGGAAAGCCTGGAGGGGAAATTTGAGGTTGGAGCCTTCACACAGAGTCCCCACTAGGGCACTGCCTAGTGGAGCTGTGAGAAGAAGGCCACCATCCTCCAGAACCTAGAATGGTAGATCCATTAGCAGCTCACACCCTCAGCATGGAAAAGCTACAGGCACTCAACATCAGCCAATGAAAAAAGCTGCAGGGGCTGAACCCTGCAAAGCCACAGAGGAAGAGCTGCCCAAGGCCCTGGGGGCCTACCCTTTACACCAGTGTGCCCTGGATGTGAGACATGGAGTCAAAGGAGATTATTTTGGAGCTTTAAGAAGATTTAATGACTATACTGCTGGGCTTCAGACTTGTGTGGAGCCTGTAGTCTCTTTCTTTTGGTTTATTTCTCCCTTTGGGAATGGAAGTACTTACCTAATGCCTATATTCCCAACGTATCTTGGAAAAAACTGTTTTTTATCACAGGTTCATAGGCAGAAGGGACTTGTATTGTCTGAGTAGACTTGGAACTCTAGAGTTTCGAGTTAATGCTGGAATGAGTTAAGGCTTTGGGGGACTGTTGGAAAAGGGTGATGGTATTTTGCAATGTGAAAAGAACATGAAATTTGGGGCACTAGGGATGGAATAATATGGTTTGGGTCTGTGTCCTCACCCAAATCTCATGTTCAACTGTAATCCTCGATATTGGAAGTGGGGCCTAGTTGGAGGTGACTGAATCACAGGAGCAGTTTCTCATGGTTTAACACCATTGCCCTTGGAGCTGTCATCACCATAGTGAGTTCTAATGAGATTAGGTTGTTTAAAACTGGGTGGCATCTCTTCCTACCTTAGTACTGCTACTGCCACGCAAGACACCTGCTCTTGCTTTGAATTCCACCATAAGTAAAATCTCCCTGAGGCCATCCCAGAAGAAGAAGCTTTCTTCCACGCTTTCTCTATAGCCTGTGGAACCAAGAGCCAATTAAACTATTTTTTTCTTTATAAATTACCCAGTCTCAGGTGTTTCTTTATAGCAATGCAAGAATGGCCTAAGAAACCTACTGAACTGAATCATGCATGTATAAACTAAACACTAGACCAAAAAAAAAAAAAAAACTTCTCAATTTTAATGAAAGCTCCAAAGAATTTTCTAAAAAAAAAAAAGGGGGGGGGGAATTTCTCTTAAAGGTTATATCAAAAATAGTAGTTCTATAAATAGAAAATAATTAGTAAAATCACCCTGATTTGTTATCAGGTTTTCTAACCAAATTCTAATTCTGAATAATCTAATTCTGAAAGAAACTAAGTTGAACACTGAAGCTTAAAATTATCCAGTGTCAATTATTTGTGATGGGTTTTATCATGGATAAAATATAAAGAACTCTTTACAGGAGTAATATTTATTGTCTATATATGTGTATGTCTCATGGTTAAGAATCCAGCTCCACTTAAACTGGTCCTGGAGAATGAGAAGAGTTTAATTTCCAAGTGGGCTAAATGTTCTTAATTTCAGAAACAGTAGGAATCCAGTAGCCAGAGACTATTCAAAGCCCCAAAATATAAATCCTGTTGTGTCACTTTTCTCCTCCCTGCATCCTAAATGAATCTCTTCACCAAATACTCTCTCATTTTTCTCTTACATTCCAACTCATGAGCCTTGAACAGTATTCCAGGTCTGAAACACCAAGCTATTTGCTTCCCCTCAATTTATAACTATTTTAAAGTCCATATTTAAGAAGCTTGCTTCAATGAACTAGGTGGTCCAACCACTAAAGATGATTTATGGCACCTATTTCCTGGACTAGTAATACTTAAGATCTAAGAATAAAGAGGATATAAAGAGGTGATGGGTTGGCTCACTCTTTCTAGTACATAGTAAAGTAGAGCAGTGACAAGCACCGCTCTGTCATTAAGAAGACAGAGTATTCTGGTGTCATCCTGATGTTTCATTTAGACATTTAGTTTCTCACAGCAATATTAAATTAACAAAGACCAAATTCAAGGAATAATGGCTTATACATTTTTTTGGCTTCTTCAGTTTTTTTCTTTTCTTTCTCAAACCTCCTTGCCTTACGTCATACAGAGAAACAGCCCAAAATAATCTAAAACTTTGGCATTCATGTATTCTGCATTCAAGGTTTCAGAACAACCCCAAAGACCCATGACATGTAGAAATGTATAACTTTGCTAAAGAATAGAGTGTAGGAAAGAACCTTTGGCCAGTGAGTAGTTCTTCCCATCTTATCAGCAGCTTCCATCTTCTTTATATAGCTTGTTGTCTCCTCTTGTTATTTTGTAAGAATTTATGGACTATACTTTCTCCTACGTTCCTAAGCATGAATTTGAGAAATTAACCTATTACAAATTAGTGTTCATTTCTTATTTGCATGTATAACAAATACTGAAATCTACTGTAATTTATAATCTGAGTGGAAATGACTGGTGGCCCTAAGCACCAGGATAGCATCTATTTTAGTGTCCCTTATGTTCTTGGAATAGAATGCCATGAGCAACACTCTCCATCTTTTCACCTCTCTGCTTCTGTGTCTGTAAATACCTCTTAGGCACAACATCTTAAGCTCATTCCAGACAAACATCTTCTCAGTTTCTACCAGCTTATTTCCCCTAGCGTTAAGAGCTGCTTCCATTATTTCTCATCTATTAACTTAAGGATCTATCCCTTGAAAATTTTTGGAATGAGAGTATAGACTTTCAACTTCTAAACAAAATGGAGTAACAGGAACTGAATTTACCCTCCCACCCAAAAAGACAATCCAAGTAAATAAAATACATGAAACAGTGGTTTTCAGGCACTGGATATCAGACAGAAAAGGACAAAGGAGCAAATACATAAAGAGCATTAAGATTTCCCATGTTTATTACTTGGAGTCAATTTCTAGGCCAAGGCAGTAAGTGAGAAACCAGAACCACGTAAAACCTCATGTGTTGAGGACACAGAGCGGAGAGTGTGGGAAGTCCAAAGTAGCTGGAGTAACCATGGCAGAGTACCAGAGACACAAAAGCTGCACAGACAGCATTCCAAATCTGCATAAGTTTTCCCTCAAGACTTCAGCTGAGTGCTGACTAGCGCATGATATGAAGGAATCAATTATCCAAGACTAGAAGATCCCCCAAAAAGAAACTGAAGGAGCAATTCCCAGAGCTCACACACAAGGGTACTGACAAAAGCAGCCACAGATTAAAGGCTGTTCTGGTTAGGCTTTGAAAAGCTTAAAAGTGAACCTCAAAAAATTTAACTCTTTTTAGTAATTTAACTGCCGTAATAAAGCATATAACTATTTCTAGATATAAAAAAATGTCTAGCGCCCAACGTTGTAAAACTTACAATATCTGGCATTCAATCAAAGTTTACCAGGCACACAAAGAAACAAGAAAATATAACCCATAATCAGCTCATCAAAATCTGTCCGAAGTGACTCAGATGCCAAAATTAGTAGACAATGACATTAAAAGAGTTTTTATAACTCTATTTCATATTTTTAGAAAGGTATAGAAAAGGAAGAACATTTAAAAGAGACACATAGAAGAGCAAAATCAAACTTTTGGAGGTGAAAATAACATCTGAAATTTGAAACAAAAAATATAGTAAACGGAATTAACAATAGGCTAGACACTGCAGAAGAAAATATTTAGTGAACTTGATGTATCAGAGTAAATACCATGTAAAAGAACACACAGAAAAAAAAAATAGGACTGAAAAACATTGAAGAGAGCCTGAGTGAGTTATGGAACAAGAAGCCCAATATACATGTAATTTAAATCACTGAAGGAACTGCCAGGAAGCTGTTCTTCCTATTTAAATAAAGACCAACCAAAAGCATTTCCTAGCTGATTTTAAGATTGTTTTCCTTATCACAGATTTTGATTATATCAAAACTCACACTAAATACAAGTCAGGGTCTGAGGAAAAATGTCTAGAGCAGTTGAGAGAGTGGCATAATGTTGAACTCTCTAAGAACACACAGGGCAAATTAAATTTCAGAGTGGACAGCCCCTGACCAGAGCAAGAACCGCCTTTCTTACTCTAGCCCTTCTGTTAGGAACTTTCAGCACATCTCTAGCATCCTTGGGTATGGTTGTGATTAAACTTTATTGTCAAGGAGATTTAATCCTAGTGTTACATAAATTCTGAATAAGCTGAAGTCTTGAAGGACATTTAAGAAGACTTGAGTCTCTTTTTCCCCATCTTTCTTTAAGTTCTGGGACACGTGCAGAATGTGAACGTTTGTTACATAGGTATACATATGTCACGGTGGTTTGCTGCACCTATCAACCCATCATCTAGGTTTTAAGGCCCACATTAATTAGCTGTATGCTGTAATGCTCTCTCTCCCCTTCCACCCCACCCACTGACAGGTCCCGATGTGTGATATTCCCCTCCCTGTGTCTACGGGTTCTCAATGTTCAACTCCCACTTAGGAGTGAGAAGAGATGCGGTGTTTGGTTTTCTGTTCCTGTGTTAGTTTGCCAAAAACGATGGCTTTCAGCTTCATCCATGTCCTTCAAAGGACATGATTTCATCTCATTCTTTTTTTTTAGATTGAGTCTTTATTTTTTAAATTCTTCCAGGTAAACAAGGTTTAGATACTGCTTATATCAGCACAGTAAATATACTTAAAATGATGTTCCACTAAGAACCAATGTTGTAATATCAGAATTACAATCAAGAGGCAAATATACACTAGGATTTTAAAACATTAAGATTAGTTTTAGTGTATGACGTAGTTTGGGGAAATCTGTGTAAATGCCAATACCTGGTTGTATTTAGACTCACAGGTGAATACAGTTAGGTGTACTCCACCCACAGTACCCTCCTCATCATTCATGAAGCATCGCATGCATGCTCCTACCTAAGTACCTCGCATGTGCCACTGTCTCTGCCTGGGTCATTTGTTCCCTCATTTCATTCACGTGAAACTTCCTTCCCTCTTCATTTTAAGAAAAAAACCCTTCAAATGTCACGCCTCTTCCCAACCACCAAACAGTACCTAATGTCACTCTATATGCACTTATGAAGCTCTATGCATGTTCACTGCAGTCATTTGTACCTGATCTTACATCACATATGCAGTTTATTTGTTATTCTAAAATAGGGATTGCTACACTAAGGCCCACAAGCCAAATCCAGAATTATGAATGTGGCTTTTGAAGGCTAAAATACTTATTGTCTGACCCTCTCAGAAAGCGTTTGCCAATCCCTACCCTAGAATGTGAATTCCACAGAGCAGGATTGTTTCCTGTAGTAGGCTGAATTATTTCTGCCCAAAATCTACATGCTGAAATCTTAACCGTACTACCCCTCAGAATGTGGCTATATTTGGTGATAGGACCTTCAGAGAGCTAAGATAAAGTCATAGGACAGGCCCTCATCCAATATGATCTTTGTGTAAGAAGAGGAAATTTGGACACAAACACACACATGGAAGACCATGTGAAGACACAGGGAGAAGACAATCATCTATAGGCCAAAGAGTGAGGTCTCAGAGGAAAGCAACACTGCACAAAGGAAACACGCATCCTTTATTTTTGTATCAATAAAATTAGTTAAAATTAGGAATTGATTTTTCTCCAAAATAACATGGTTTTTCAAGTGAATTTCACCATTTTTCTATCAGAAAATCATTTTAGAATGGTAGACAACCCCTGCTTTATAAAACAGGTGAGTTTTTGTGACTCCTGAATTATTGTTGGTAGGCTGCTTTAGAGGAAATACATTTTATTTCAATTCATCATCATGTTACTGTAAAATACATATGAGCTGCCAATTTACAAAAATAACCAATTTTTTCTCACTTTCTAGTAAAGATGGGGAAAAAAGCTATTAAGAGATAAGAATCTAAGTCTCTTTACATTCCACAGATTTAAATGAGTTGAAACAGATTCAAGTATAATTATGGCATACAATATTTCTATAATATCAGAACAAAATTTTATGACAAGAGTACACAGCAAACTATAGTTTTGTGCATGGTATTGTCGTCCCAACATTACTCCTGAAGTTCACAAAATTCCCAGACTCATCTAAACCCTATGTGTGAGCTCCAAGCAGTGTCGGTTTGCTCCTGTAATTGCTACTCAACTACGGAAATGCACGGTGAAAAGATCAGAGCTTCAAAACTAATTTGATGAATAGTTATGGAAACGATAATATGAAAGTATTTTTAAGAGTATTTAAATTTTTTAATTAAAAAATGTGTCACAAAGCACAAAAATAGGGAACACTTACTCATTAACACTTGACTTGAGTAAAAGAAAGAGATGATCTAATTCTAAAATGGAACTATTTGGGGTATACAGAAGTGAAAACATCATTCAACTGTGGCTTTTAATCAATCTCTGCTCTTCTTAAACTCTGTAGAAGCATTCAAGAACCTAACACTTCAAAAACTCACAATAATCCAATTATGTTTGCTAGACTGTGGATTGTTCAAGGGCAAGAGCTCTGTGGCTTTTGTTTTCCTGTCTAATATTTATTTATCTTACTACTGTCTGCTCAAGCACAGAGCAGAGCACCAAGTATGCATTCAATAGATGGATGGCAGTTGCTCATGTTACTCTCTCACCTCAGGGAACCTCTAGCATCTTGATTCCTCATTTCTCTCTGTAACTATCAGCCATCTCCTGCCTTTACTTCTCTCTCTAAACTTTGGTCCCATGATCTACTGCTTTGGCCACTCCCTTGCCATCTTCCTCAAATCTTCTGCCAAACGGATCCTTGTTCCAGTTGCCTGAAAAAGCTCCATACCTGAGTCAGTTCAAACATCACCACTCTGGTCTCCATTTAGACTACTTGATACAGCTACCACAAAGCACAGCCAAATATGCCGATATTAACATCGGCTCTTCAACCTCGGCTGCACCCTCACTGCTGCCTGCCACATTCCTTCATCAGCTTTCTCACCAGTTATGTCATGCACAAAGACTATTTCAAACCTTTTCCACACACCTAAAATTAGTCTCACCACGGATCTCCTCTTTCAGCCAAAGACCTCGCCTCATACAGAAAACAGAAGTCCTTGAACTTTCTTTCAGCAAGCCTACATATGTGTCTGCGCCTCTCCCTATCATTCCTTTCTTTCTGGAACACTGAAAAAAGAGGCTGTCCCTCCACCTAATCTCTGAAACATCGCTTTCAGTCTCCGAAGAGACATGGTTCAGTTGACGATTCCCTCTTTATCACTTCTGTCTTCAGCCTCTCTCTCCCTAAAGGTGCCTCCCTGTCTGCACTTTAAACATGCTCAAGTCTCTCCAGATTTAGAAATCACTGTCCCCTATTCCCCACATCACTCTGTGGCTACTTTACTATACTTTATTGTCCCAGCAAATTTCTTGAAAGGATTGTTGCATGTGCTGATTTCACTTCCTACGTGAGCTTACTCAGCCCACCATACCATGAAAACTTATCTTGTCAAGTTCACCAAGTTTGTGACTGTTTGCAATTAATTCTGTGGACATGTTGGTCAATATCTTAGGTGACTTCTTGGCAGCATGTGGCACTGCTGACTGCTGTTGTCCTTCATGAACTCTTCTTCAACTTGACTTCGATGACTGATCTCTTTAGTTTTCTTCCTCCTGCCACACTCTTTAAAAGTTTGTGCTATACTGCACTATAAAATCCTTCTTCCTCTGACCATGATGTTTTTCAAGTTTTTATGTGTATTGGTTTCTTAAGGCTGCCATAACAAAGTACCACAAATCAGGTGTATTGAAACAACAGAATTTTTTTCTCCATCACTTCTGAAGGCAAGAAGTCTAAATAAAGTGCCATAACAAAGTACCAAAAATCAGGTGTGTTGAAACAACAGAATTTTATTCTCCCTCTTTTCTGAAGGCTGGAAGTCTAAAATCAATTTTTTGGCTATGCCAGGCTCTGTCTGACGGCTCTGGGCGAAGATCTTTCCTTGCCTCTTCCTAGCTCCTGGTGTCTTCGGTGCATCATTCTCATCTCTGCCTCCGTAACCATTTCACAGCATTGAATTCCATGTTCTCTCATGGTCAAGCCTCTGAGTTTCTTACCTTCAGTTCTCACACTCTATGCTTCTGCCATACTAAACTTCTTCCAGTTCTTCAAAAATACCATCTTTTCTCTCATTTCTTGCCCTCTCCACTGGTTGTTCTCTCTGCCTGAAATATTTGTTATTTCTCTTTTCATCTGGCCATCTCACACTCATTCACCCTGTCTCAGTTAGATGTCACTTAGTCTTTCCCGAACATCTGAGACTGAATTATGTATTTCTGCAGGGAGTGTTCATCGCACACTCTAATTTCCTGTGATCACCCTTACCATAGCTCTTTATCCATTTCTACTATACTGCATTATAAAACCCTTCACGATGCTTAGTACATTTAACTGAAGCCCTCAGCACTGTGCCTGGCAAATAGTGCATGTAGAGTAAGTATTTGTTACATGAAAAATGACATACATACTACATACAAGCTTCTGGAAAAATGAGTTGAGTTTAGAATGCTATATTCACAGACTAAGGTAGAGATCCTTAAAACTAAGTTACACAAATTTCTTATGAATCATTGAATAAAGATAAATATGGAAAAATAGTTGCTGGCATCCTTTAGCTCCAATAACTTAACACCTACAGAATACTTATTGATTAAATTGAAATTTTAGAACAAAAATAATATCAAAGATATTTTTAGAACCAGGAACAAAATTTTATTCTAATATCAACGAATCCTAAATATGAAAAGGAGAAGCCTTTTATCTAGAGTCCAGCCTAATTTGAAAGCAAAAGAGAAACTGGAGACATTTCATAACTTCATATTTTCCTCACCATCATTTTTATTCTTCTTTTTAACTAAGAAATATGTCCTCCCTGGTTTTTCATATCCCTTGAACCAATTACAATATCTACTTAGTCTAAATAGGAGAAACTAAGACAAAACACGGCAACCATGTTCAAACAATTGAATTTTGTCCTTCCAGAATAAAGAACATATACCTCAGAGATATTGTGGGTTCAATTTCAGACAATCAGAATGAAGCAAATATCTTAAGAAAGCAAGTCACACACACTTTATGGTTTCCCAGTACATGAAAAAGTTATGTTTATACAACACTGTAGTTTATTAAGTGTGCAGTAGCATTATGATGTCTAAAATGCATACACATACTATAATTTTAAAAGTATTTGATTGCTGAAAAAAATGCTAACAATCATGTAAGCCATCAGCAACTCATAATCTTTTTTGCTGGTGGTGGGTCTTGCCTCACTATTAATGGCTGCTGACTGATCAAGGTAGTGGTTGCTGAAGGTCAGGGTGGTTGTGGCAATTTCTTAAAATAAGACAACAATGAAGTTGGCCACATAGATTGACTTTTCCTTTCATGAAACATTTTGTCTATAGCATGCCATGCTGTTTCGTAGCATTTTGCCCACAGCAGAACTTCTTTAAAAATGAGACTTAATCTTCTGAAACCCTGTCAGTACTTTATCAACTAAGTCTATGGAATATTCTAAATCGTTTCTTGTCATTTCAACAATGTTCACAGCATCTTCACCAAGAATAGATTTCATCTCAATAAATCACTTTCTCGGCTCATCTACAGGAAGCAACTCTTCAGCCACTCAAGTTTTAACATGAGTGGAGGAATTCAGACACATTTTCAGGCTCCAGTTCTAATTCTAGTTCTCTTGCTATTCCTACCCCATCTACAGTTACTTTCTACACTGAAATCTTGAACTCCTCAGTCATTCATGAGAATTGAAATTTTGACCTCTTTCCATGAATCATAACTTTGTTTTTCCGAGATGGAGTCTTGCTTTGTTACCCAGGCTAGAGTGCAGTGGCGTGAACGATCTCGGCTCACTGCAACCTCCACCTCCCGGGTTCAAGCAATTCTCCAGCCTCAGCCTCTCAAGTAGCTGGGATTACAGATGTACCATCACACTTAGCTAATTTTTGTATTTTTTAGTAGAGATGGGATTTCACCATGTTAGCCAGACTGGTCTCAAACTCCTGACCTCGTGATCCACCCACCCTGGCCTCCCAAAGTGCTGGGAATACAGATGTGACTCACTGTACCCAGCCTGAATGTTCTTAATAGCATCCAGAATGGTGATTTTTTTAAAGACTGTTCTCAGTTTACTGAGATCCATCAGATAAGAGGAATCACTATCTATCATAGCTACTGTGTTACAAAATATATTTCTTAAATAAGACATGAAAGTCAAAAATACTCCTTGATTCATAGGCGGCAGAATGGATTTTTTGTTAGCAGGCATGAAAATAACATTCATCTCTTAATACCTCTCCATCAGAGCTCTTAGATGACTAGGTGCATTGTCAATGAGCTGAGCAGTAGTACTTTAAAGACAATCTTTTAAAAATATTCAGTAAACCATGCTGTAAACAAATTTTCTCTCATCCAGGCTTTGTTGTTTCATTTGTAGAAAACACGCAGACTAGATTTAGTGCAATTCTTATGGGCCTTAGGATCTTCAGAATAAAAAATGAATATTGGCTTCGACTTAAAGTCACCAGCTACATTCACCTCTAATGTGAGAGTCAGCTTGTCCTTTGAAGCTTCAAAGCTAGGCATTGACTTCTTTCTAGCTATGAAAACCATGTATGACATCTTATTCCAATATAAAGCTATTTCATCTACATTGAAAAAATCTGTTGTTTATTGCAGGCACTTCATCAGTGATCTTAGCTAAATCTTCTGGATAATTTGCTACAGCTTCTCCATCAGCACTTGCTGCTTTGCCTTGCCCTTGTATGCTATGGAGATGGACTCTTTCTTTAAACCTCATGAACAAACCTCTGCTAGCTTCCAACTTTACTTCTGCAGCTTCCTCACCTCCCTCAGCCCTCACAGAATTTAAGAGTTAGGGACTTGCTCTGTATTAGGCTTTGGCTTAAGGAAATGCTGTGGCTAGTTTGATCTATTCAGACCACTAAAACTTTCTCCATATCAGCAATAAGGTTGTTTGGCTTCCTTATCATTTATGTGTTCACTGGAACAGAACTTCCAGTTTCCTTCCAGAACATTTTCGTTGCATTCATAACTTGGTTAACTGGTAAAAGAGGCCCAGCTTTTGGCCTCTCAGCTTTCAACGTGCCTTCCTTACTAAGCCTCATCATTTCTGGCTTTTGGTTTAAAATGAGAGACCTGCTACTCTTCCTTTCACTTAAACATTTAGAAGCCATTGTAGGGTTATTAATTGCCCTAATTTCAATATTGTTGTGTCTCAGCTAGTAGGGAGGCTTGAGGAGAGGGGTAGAGATGGGAAAACAGCCAGTCAGTAAAGCAGGGAGAACACATAGAACGTTGATCAATTAAGTTTCCCATCTATTACGGGCACGGTTCATAACGCCCCAAAACAATTATATTAGTAACATCCAAGATCACTGATCACAGGTCACCATACAAATATATTAACAATGAAAAAGTTAGAAATACCACAGAATAACCATAACGTGACACAGAGGCATGAAGTGAGCACATGCTGTTGGAAAAACGTCACTAAGAGACTTGCTCAGTGCAAGGTTGCCACAAACATTTAATTTGTAAAGAATGCAATATCCACAAAGCACAATAAAGCAAAGTGCAATAAAATGAGCTATGCCTGTATTTATCCTTTGTTGTTTCATAGAGTAGAACATGGACCAAAAAATGGAAATTTTTAAGGGGTCAGATTTGTATTAAACAGATAGTTTAGAATAACCATTTCACAGGCTAGATCACGTAAATTCCACATCAAAGACAAGCTGCATGTGATAAAGGAATAACAATAATAGGTATGGTAAACAAAATAGACCACTAGCCAGATTAATAAAAAAGAGAGAAGAATCAAATAGATGCAATAAAAATCGATAAAGGGGATATCGCCACTGATTCCACAGAAATAAAAACTACCATCAGAGATTATTACAAACAACTTTATACACATAAACCAGTAAACATGGAAAAAATGGATACATTCCTGGACACTTGCACACTCCCAAGACTAAACCAGGAAGAAGTTGAAACCCTGAACACACCAAAAACAAAGGCTGAAGTTGAGGCAGTAATTAATAGCCTACCAATCAAAAAAAGCCCAGATCCAGATGGGTACACAGCTGAATTCTACCAGATGTACAAAGAGGAGCTGGGACCACTCCTTCTGAAACTATATCAAACAATCCAAAAAGAAGGAATCTTTCCCAAATCGTTTTATAAGACCAAAATATTCTAATACCAAAACCTGGCAGAGACTCAACAAAAAAAAGAAAACTTCAGGCCAATATCCATGATGAACACTGAAACAAAAATTTTCCATAAAATACTGGCAAACCGATTGCAACCGCACATCAAAAAGCTTATCCATCACAAACAAGTAGGCTTCATCCCAGGGATGCAGGGCTGGTACAACATACTCAAGGCAATAAACATAATTCACCTCATAAACAGAACCAAGGACAAAAACCACATGATTATCTCAATTGATGCAGAGAAAACTATGTATTTTTTCTCAGCATCTTTAGCTCATATCCATTGATTGAGGATCAGATCCAATGCTAACTTTTTGATTTGGCCACCATAGACATTCTTCTAAATGAAATTGTTTATACAGGTTTTCATGTTTTGTTTACACTATATGTGACATTTAGAATAACATTTATTAGTTTGTTGTTTCTAGGTTTATTTGCAAGATTAGGTTATTAACAACTTGAGAAAAAGAGATTATAATGTAAGCAATTCTATTTGTCTCAACTGGGCAAGTATTTTACCCAGAATAGATGTTAAAAATATGCCGATCATACTGGAGCTCAAAATTATTTTACTTCTATAATATATTCCATTCTATAGTCACAGAAACTTAAGCAATGTACAACAAAAAAGCTCATTTGGCCTAATTCCCATTGTGCCGTATTTATAAAAATGAATCTTAAAATATTGTCTCCTATAATATTATATCTCTTGCTCTGTTTCCATTGAGCTAGATTTATGATAGGAGACCCATATTCTTTCTTGCATCAGATTAAGTTCCAGTTTTCCCCAATTCATGCTATTGTATTACTATTACTATTATTATATTGCATTAGTAATAAAGTAAAACCTATTTAA
The DNA here is from genome assembly GCA_963573385.1 of Cacajao melanocephalus. Lineage (NCBI taxonomy): Eukaryota > Metazoa > Chordata > Mammalia > Primates > Pitheciidae > Cacajao > Cacajao melanocephalus. Next base: position 7,551 of record CAUYLG010010482.1, on the reverse strand, counting down.
AACCAATTCTGTTAAATGTATTTAGGGTTTTTTTAAATTGACACATAATAGTTTTACATCTTTGTAGGGTATATACTGATATTCTGATACAATGTTTAGTGATCTGATCAGGGTAATTAGCATATCCCTCATTTCAAATACTTCTCATTTCTTTCTGTTGGGAATAGTCAATATCCGCCCTCCTTCTAGCTATTTGAAACTATGTATTACATTATTGTTAACTATAGTCATCCTACAGTACGATGGAACATTAGAACTTATTCCTCCTATCCAGCTGTAATTTTGTATCTTTCAATAAATCTCTCCCTATCTCTCCCTTCCCCCTACCCTTCTCAACCTCTAGTATCCTCTGTTCAACTTTTTTTTTTTTTTTTTGAGAAGGAATCTTACTCTGTCCCCAGGCTGGAGTGCAGTGGTGCTACCTTGGCTTACTGCAGCCTCCACCTCCCAGGTTCAAGCGAGTCCCCTGCCTCAGCCTCTCAAGTATCTGAGACTACAGGCATGCACCACCACGCCTGGCTAATTTTTTATATTTTAGTAGAACCAGAGTTTCACCATGCTGGCCAGTACGGTCTCGATCTCCCGACCTTGGAGACTTTTTTTTTTTTAGCCTCCACGTAAGTGTGAGAACATTCAGTGTTTAACTTTGTGTTTAGCTTATTTCACTTATCATATTCAACTTCTATCCATGTTGCCACAAATGACAGGATTTTACTCTTTTTATAGCTGAATAGTATTTCAATGTGCATATATATTTTCTTTATCAATTCAGTTATTGTTGGACAACTGGGCTGATTCCATACCTTGGCTTAGTGCTACAGTAAACATGAGGGTGCAGTTGTCTCTTTGATATACTGATTTTCATTCCTTTAGATTAATGCCTAGTGGGATTGCTGGATCATATGGCAGTTCTATTTGCAGTTTTCTGAGGAATCTCCACGCTGTTCTCCATCATGGCTATACTACTTTACATTCCCACCAACAGTAAATTAAAGTTTGATTTGGGATTTTTTTTAAAGCATTAATATAAGTTATTGAATTTAAGTAGGTCTGACAAAAATTTATACTGTTCAGGAGAAGTGAAGTAATACAAGGTAGACAGTAGGTGTTTTGGGCACTAAACATCAGGATGACTTAGAATGAGATTCTGCTTAGGAAATTTAGAACACTTTAAAATGTAGGTTGTCTATGAGACAAGTAATAATTTTAAAATGTATTAATTGGAGAAAAAAGAGTTAGGTGGAAAACATAAATAATACAAAACAATAAGAAATAGAAAAGATGGAAAAAGCAGCTACAATGGGGGTTAAAGATGCTAAATGTCTTTTGGAGAAAGGGAAAACAATGTGGGTAGACTCATAGACTTCAGGTAAACAGCCAACCATCCTTTAAAGCTCCCTTTCTCTTGGATAATACCAAATGGTTTCAATTTTAAAAACAAAAATCTGGCATGAAGGAGTTCTGTAACATGGCCTGCCCACTTACGGGATTTAGAGTAAAAAATGTAAACCAGCTGTGATATTGAGGTTTAGGAATCATTTGTTGTCCATAGTCACTAGTTTTTCCCATGGAATTACAAAAAGAATTGTATGATGGATAGCCTACATCCTAATTATGTAATTACACAGTGGAAAAGAACAGCTGAAGAGGAGCCATTCATCCTTGTGTCCAATGCCTGTGTAATCTATGTATCGCATCATGGATGGAGGTCTTACTACACAGAAAACTATAATTTTATTATAAAATGTTGGTTTTCAAATGGGATTAGAATTTGTATATTCAAGCCAGTAGAAACAAAATTAGATCTAGTCTAAAGATTCAAGCTGAACGTCAACCAAATTCAAATAAGTTAGCATTAAGATTTTAATATATTTTAGCGGAAAAAAAATACTGTTCTTGACTTAGTTCCTCTGCTCTTTCAAGTACAGTCAGTCCCAAAGCAGGAATATCACAAGGCAGCCCAGCAAATAAAGATATTAAGGGCAAATGCCAAAACTTTCTAGGTGTTAACCTAATGGAAGTCTCTGAACCTAATGGAAAATATAAGCGCTGAGCTCAGAGTAGGTAATCAATCATCTATTTTATCAACTATTTCTGTGCCCTTGATGTCAAGAGAGGTTATGTGTGCTGTATCTCTCAGAGAAATCTCTCCCTGCCCGGTTAACAGAAAGCAATTCTAAATGTGGAAAGTGTTAGCTATTCAAGAATGGCAGAATGAGAAATAAAAAAAAAAAAAAATTCACAAGCTCAGCTAACCTGGAAATGTGGCATGATGGAAAATATCATTTACAAAGTGTTGGAGGAAGAGTTGGGAGGAGGGAAATTACAAAGGGGGTTGCAGCAGCAGGTGACTTTTCAAGACACCTGTAGCAGAAAACATTTGCTGACTTTAACTCTTAATCATTACTAAATCACAATGAACACCAGAGATATTGCTAGTGAACAGAGAAGGGGAAGTTGGCCAAAATAAATGCAGGCAAAATTTGCCATTTATCTTCAAAGGGTAAAACATCTTAAGCTCAAGAGAGCAGGAACCCTTTTTCTCTTCTGTGTTCACTTTGCATCTTTGTCTTGGCCTTTCTTCATCGTGTGGGGTTTCTGGTCAGCCAGGAAAGCTCTCCTCACAGAGCCTTGTCTTTGCTTACTGCAGCAACATGTCTTTCACTGCTACAGCATGTGACATGCTTAGGCTTGGAAATGGATTCGGGATTTACTCCTGGGCCACCGGTACAAATTGCAGAAAACAGATTGCTCAAACTCTGGGGGAAAGATGCTGACTTAAAGTAATTGATAGCATCATTCCTGCCGGATGATCCTCCAGTGAAGGAAAGGTAGCTACTATGCTTAGTAGAGAACTGGGAACATCAGTTCCAGAAAGAGTGGCTTCGCATTTCACATGACATCCAAGAATTATATCACTCCCTGTAGTCCACCGTATAATAAGAAGTCTGTAGCTTTCATTCTGTAAAAATTATTAATCATTTGTGGCTGAAAAATGAATCAGTGAAGTTAACCTACATTGTCAGGTTTGATTTATCTGGAGGTAAACAACATTCTAAGAGGATTTAGTGGGCTAGTGTTTAGTAAAAGGATATGTCCAGGTCGTGGCATTACATAGATTGAATGTCCAAACATTTAAAAGCTCTTTCATCATTGGACTGAATAAGAAAATGACAGCCATCATTTGGTGACCTTAGAATGTCCCAGCCATTTGTAACAGACTTTCAGTAGTGAATCTAACCTCCCATCAGGCTTGGGTTAAATAAATGACAAGTTATTTTTCTGACTTTAAGATTAATATTGAGCTGCCCTGTTATAAATATGTTCTTCCGAATAGAACATTAAATTACAATTATTTGGAGGAGTAAGTGAAGGAGGAAAGGAAAGAGAGGCAATTTTTTTTCCTCTTTTTCATCTTATTTCATTAGGTTGGTGTCTCCACACCTCATCATAATATTTTTCTGTCGATACAGTGATTGCTACACTAACCACCTGTGCTAGACAAGCACCTGCCTTAAAAATGCAATTTTTAGCTAAGATTTAAATTGCAAACTAGAATTCCAAGGCCCCATGCCAAAACAAACTCACTTTTCTTTTGAAGAGTATGTTGTCTCCCAAGGAAGATTTTCCTATACAGTACTCTGTATTTTGACTTAATAGCAAATCTCTCTCTCTCACTGAATTTTTTAGTCTCTTGTCAGCTGGTTCAGGGCGATATCTTCATCAGATTCTCAAACAGCCAAATGGGAGAGCCCTCTCAAATTCTAAAAATTAACTTCTCTTAGTCATTAACTCACTCATATTAGAGGGATCAAATGTGTTCCTAATATAGTAATTCTGCCTTAACCATGAGAGATACGTTCCAAGAACCCCCATGGATGCCTGATACTACCAAACACTATACATATATTATTTTTTTTTCTGTTCATGAATACCTATGACAAAGTCAAATTTATAAATTAGGCACAGTACTCTTGTGTTCTGGGGACATTATTTAGTAAAATAAAGGTTAGTTGAACATAAAGACTGCAATACCAAGACAGTTGATCTGATAATGAGACGGCTACTAAATGACAAACAGGCAGGAGTGGGTACAGCACGGATACATGGACAAAGGGAGGATTTGCATCCTGGGAAGGACAGCACGACATTTCATCATGCTACTCAGAATGTTCCACAATTTTACACTTACTAATTGCTTATTTCTGGAATTTTTCATTCAATATTTTAAACCTCAGTTGACTACAGGGAACTGAAATCTCGAAACACAAAACCTCAGATAATGGCAGGGACTACACCTTTATAGCAATGAAGACTTCCAAGAAAAAAAATTTCAAATGTGGCAAACTGAGCTATTTATTTATGTTTAAACTTTATTTGAGGAGCATATTAAAGTTTATTTTACAATCTAGTTCTGAAAAAGGCTAAGAAGCTCTGTCCTCCACCTCTCATGTCCTCTGGTTTCCAGGGTGCAGTGGGCAGCAATGGAACGAGTCCTACCTCTGCAGAAAGATTTGAATTTGAATCTCTGCTGGGCCTTAAGAAGCATCAACCCACCACACTACTTATTTTAACATAAACCTATTAATACGGGTAAGAAAAAGGGATGAAAATTAAATGTGACTTTTCCTAAGATAAACTCATGGAGAAATCCAGAAATACCTTCAGTCGGGACACCGACTAATATCTCATATTGAAACAGTTGCCATAAAATTGGCATTTTATGGTAGAAAATGGGTAAAGGTAGCCCTCAAGAACCAACACAAGTGTCAAGTGAGGAATCTCATTGAATCCAAAGACAGAAATGGCAGAAACCTCACTGGGCACCTCACAGGGATTAAAATCCTCTTATCACCTTTTCACACCACTGGTGTGTGTGTCTCTCTGTGAAACAAACAGTCAACAATAAAACAAACAAGAAAGCAGTTGATTTTGTGTTTCACATGAAACAGGTCTAAAATCTCTTAAATTACAAATAAGCCTCATCACTTGTCAATTTCTACCTTACGACTATTGGGAGATAGAACTAATGGAGTGCTCCTACATGTCTTTTAGTTTTCTTTGATACATACTAGTTGTACACATTTTCCTACTCATTTTGCTAGGCCAGCAATGCAAGGCTCTGACTGCTTTTTCCTGGGGCCATTTCTCAGGGCTATATTTGTAGAAAGCAATCTTAGAGGGATGAAATACTCTCTCCTTCCAGGATGAAGAGCAGGTCTGCTTATTTACGATTTGAAAAGTGGGTCTCCCAAGCCTGATGTTCCTCAGCTGCAACACAGAACATGCCCTCTTCATGTTGCATGTATAATATTCACCTTTTTATTCTGTCACCCAGCTGAAACTCAGTAGGCGAATGGAACTAATATAAACATGATGCCACTTGCTGTGCTGTGAATAATAAAATCCTCTGTCTCTGACTCAGAAATCTATATATTCTGCCAGCACCCATGAAACAGTAATAGGCTACGTTATTAGCCTGTGAGTAAGCTAAAACCAAACCCCAGACCCAACGATGACATGTTTGTGCTCCAACTTAACTGTGACCTTCACGAGGACAATATTTGAGTTTGATTATTTTTGTACCACATGAATAAGGACTAAGAAACATGCTCAATAATTAGACGGTTGAATTAATTATTCACCAACTTTACAATAGGAAATTTTTTGTGTTTAGTTTTACATAAAATAGCCCGTGACTCTAAAATAGACCTAGAGTCCATATTAAAAATAAAAAGCGGGGAGACAATTAAAAATTAAGAAGTAGACAGTGACCCAACTGAGCATAAACAAGGTTAATTCTTATACCTGAACGGAAGATAATACTATTTCATATCTGAATATGGTTTCTACCTTCCAAAGTTCTTCCACATCTATTTTGCACCTCAAAGCACAGAGATAGGAAAAACATTATTATCTCTTCAGGGATGACAAAGTGAATTTGTAAGACAAGCTGAAGATCATTAGGCTTGTAAGTAGCTGAGAAAATTCTGCAATCCAGATATTTACCCTCTTAAAGTTAGGGCTCATTTCAAAATGTGGCATTTTCCACAGCTTCTTTAGTATCCACATTGCTTCTTTTGAAGGCTTCCTTTCATGTACTGATTATGTTTAATATGCGTAGTCTCACCAATATTTTCAGATTATTTAGTGTATGTGGTTGTGAAGGAATATAATTTCATTATTTAATAAGAAAAACAGGTCTGTAACTCTTTCGAGTATGATCTGTTTTGAATACCACATCATCTCACACTCCACATATTCAACTCAACAATACAATGAAGTTAGTAGAACTAATAGATGCATTTATTTTAATACAAATTTCAAAATCTAAGCTATAAACTCAAGATTTGCTTTTTAAAAAGACAAGTTCCATGGTGCAATATCTATTAAAACTGTAGATGTGGTAATAGACTGATTTTTTTTTTTTTATTGATTTACTTGTGAACAGGGCCAGGCTTATACCACTACTAACATAAAGCTTGTTAATCTTAAATCTCCAAATTCCTTTTTCTAAATGCTCTAGAATTACATGTGAACTTTTAAAGAATTGCTTTTTTGAACTAGTTTTCCACCTTTTTGAAATCATCTTAATTTATGATAATATATACTATCTTGTGCTAAGTACAATAAATTGCTTGAAAGGCAAGCAAAATGCACTTAAGTATTATACAAATCAGAAATCATTCACATTTCCATGTTTTTCCAAAGTAAAACTTTGAAATATTAGTAGTTAAAAGTTTCCTTCATGATTTGTATCTCACTACTCAGCATTATTTCCTTCAGAGTATTTAGGATTTTTATCTGTCATATGAGAAAAAATAACCAGAGTTTGAACAAGTTAGTAGTTCTGCTTTATATGACCCAGCTGGCTGCAAAAAGAGCCAGCCTGACATGTCCATATTATATTTCATAATTTCTCATTTCTATGTAATTGATAAACTCCCAAAATTTAGACTTGTAACAGACTGATTTAAAGTTATGGACATTCTCTCAAAAGATCTAACAACAGTGTGTAAAATATTTATTCAAAGTTTCCATTAGTGTATTTCTTTTCAGCACTGCTGAAAATCAGACTACATCAACGGCAAATTAAATCAAAGTCTTTTACTCAGTTTCCTAGATTTCACAATTAATAGGACCAAAAATAACATACTTTATGTGTTGTGGATGTGGGGTAGGAGGCATAGTGGAGTGAGATGATGAATAGTTCAGCAACATGAGGTCAACAGATGCTCTAAAAGAATCCAGCGAGTAGCACAGCATCAGTGGGTTGCTTAGGATTCTCATTCAGTTCTAATTTCATTCCGGAATGTCCTGCAGAAGGTACTATATTGTGGGGATCGCTCCCGTTCACGGTGCTTAGCTGTACCGCGGCCATTCTGAACTCGAGCCCGTACACGTTTCACCTCTCCCTGGAGGCTGTTGAGCTGAGGGAAAGGGGGGAGTGTTGATGCATGATTTCTGCAGAATACTGTTTGTTATTAAAATTTGGAGCAGAACGCTGAGCTCCAGCATAGCGGTTTCATGAGACATTGTGTGGTTTTACTA
>CAUYLG010010481.1:0-13074 GCA_963573385.1 Cacajao melanocephalus | reverse complement strand
CTGGAACTACAGGGGCCACTACCACACCTAGCTGATTTTTGTATTTTTAGTAGAGACGGGGTTTCACCATGTTGGCCAGGCTGGTCTCGATGTCTTGACCTCATGATCTGCCCATCTCAGCCTCCCAAGATGCTGGGATGACAGGCATGAGCCACCATGCCCAGCCCTAATTTTGTATTTTTAGTAGAGACGGGGTTTCTCCAATGTTGGCCAGGCTGGTCTCAAACTCCCATCCTCAGGGGGTCCACCCACTTCAGCCTCCCAAAGTGCTGGGATTACAGGTAGGAGCCACCACGCCTGGCAATTGCTCAGTTTTTCAGAAATACTTTTGGGTATTTTTCTGATTTGCCAAAATTTAAACCAAGGTCATTTCCCTGTCTCTGTTTCTCTCTCTGTCACCCCAGCTGTGAAAACTTCCTCCGGGAGCTTCTTGAGTTGGGAAAAGTGACGCAGGCAGGAACTCACCCACTCCGCCCCCCGTCCACCCACCTGACCTGGGGCAGCCTTTGTTCCACGCGTAGACACTGCCCTCCGACTCATGACCACGGAGACACCGTCAGGTTGCTTCCCGGTGTCTGCACGTGTGCCCTGGTTTTGCAAACCCAGCCAATCCCATAGCTACTTACCCAAAACGACTCCCAGGGTGAGGACGACAAGGCTGGTGGCCACCACGCCAACGGTGGCCGCTCGACAGCACGTGGCTTCCGGAGCGGGGACTTCCTTGGTTGCCCTGGGCACGAGGTGTACATCAGCCACGGCGGACTCCATGGCTCAGACTCATGCAGACAGCAATCTGGATGCCACACAAGAGGACGGAAACACGGGGTCAGAGGCTGAAGGCGCTTCTCTTCCCATAAGCGAGGGCTGCAACTGTGCCCTTAAAAATGGGCAGGCTGGCCGGGCGTGGTGGCTCACGCCTGTGATCCCAGCACTTTGGGAGGCTGAGGCGGACAGATTCCAAGGTCAGGAGTTCGAAACCAGCCTGACCAACACGGTGAAATCCCAGCTCTACTAAAAATACAAAAATTAGCTAGGCAAGGCAGCGGGTGCCTATAATCCCAGCTACTCAGGAGGCTGAGGCTGAAGAATCGCTTGAATCTGGGAGGTGGAGTCTGCCGTGAGCCAAGATTGTGCCACTGCACTCCAGCCCTGGCAACAGAGCAAGATTCCATCTCAAAAAAAAAAAAAAAAAAAAAAATGGCTGGGTGGCCGGATACGGTGGCTCACACCTGTAATCCCAGCACTTTGGGAGGCCAAGGTGGATGGATCACCTCAAGTGGGGAGTTCAAGACCATCCTGGCTAACATGGTGAAACCCCGTCTCTACTAAAAATACAAAAATTATCTGGGCATGGTGGCAGAGACCTGTAATCCCAGCTACTAGGGAGGCTAAGGCAGGAGAGACACCTGAACCCGGGAGTTGGAGGTTGCAGTGAGCAGAGATTGTGCCATTGCACTACAGCCTGGGCGACAGAGCAAGACTCTGCCTCAAAAAAAAAAAAAAAAAAAAGGGCAGGGCGCAGAGGCTCACACCTGTAATGTCAGCACTTTTGGAGGCCGAGGTGGGTGGATTATTTGAGGTCAGGAGTTCCAGACCAGCCTGGGCAACATGGTGAAACCCCACCTCTACTAAAAATACAAAATCAGCCAAGCTAATTTTGTTGGTGTGCACCTGTAATCCCAGCTACTTGGGAGGCTGAGGCAGGAGAATCGCTTGAAACTGGGACGTAGGGGACTCAGCCAAGATCGCGCCACTGCACTCCAGCCCAAGCAGCAGAGACAAACTGCCTAAAAAAAAAAAAAAAAAAAAAAAAAAAAAAAAAGGCCGGCTTCAGTGGATCACGCCTGTAATCCCAGCACTTTGGGAGGCTGAGGAGGGTGGATCACAAGGTCAGGAGTTCAAGACCAGCCTGGCCAACATGATGAAACCCTGTCTCTCTACTAAAAACACAAAAATTAGCTGGGTATGATGGTGGGTGCCTGTAGTCCCAGCTACTCAGGAGGCTGAGGCAGGAGAATCCCTTGAACCCAGGAGGCGGAGGTTGTAGTGAGCCAAGATCACACCACTGCACTCCAGCCTGGGTGACAGAGCAAGACTCCACTTCAAAAAAAAAAAAAAAAAGCCAGGCGTGTGGCTCATGCCTGTAATCCCAGCACTTTGGGAAGCTAAGGTGGGTGGATCATGACGTCAGGAGTTCAAAACCAGCCTGGCCAAGATGGTGAAACCCTATCTCTACTAAAAATACAAAAAATTAGACAAGCGTGGTGGTGGGCACCTGTAATCCCAGCTACTCAGGAGGCTGAGGCAGGAGAATCGCTTGTACCCAGGAGGTGGAGGCTGCAGTGAGCCGAGATTGGGTCATTGCACTCCAACCTGGGCGACAGAGCGAGACTTCATCTCAAAAAAAAAAAAAAAAAAAGATAAAACCTGACTGCTGGCTGGACTGCTGCATGAGGGTGAGGGCTCCCGTGGGTTACTGGGGTCCATTGCTAGAAAGAGTAAGTCTAAGGTTTCCACAGCTGCTGTAACAAAGGACCCCACGCTTGTGGGCTTAGAGGAACACTGAGTTACTGGCTGGCTGTGGTGGCTCTCACCTGTGATCCCAGCATTTGAGGAGGCTGAAGTGGGAGGATCATTTGAGCCCAGGAGTTAGAGGCCAGCCTGGGCAACACAGTGAGATCCCGTCTCCACAAAAAATAAACAAAACTTAGCCAGGTGTGGCGGCTCATGCCTGTAATCCTAGCAGGTCAGGAGGCTGCGGCAGGAGGATCACTTGAGCCCAGGAGGTGGAGGCTGCAGTGAGCTGTGATTGTGCCACCACACTCCAGCCTGGGTGACAGATCCAGATCCTGCCTCTAAAATTTAAAAAATGTAATACTGACTCAGTACCTCTCAGTTCTGGAAGTCAGAAGTCTGAGATCCATCTTACTGGGCTCCCCATCAAGCTGCGGGCAGGACGGGGCCCTCATGGGGGCTCCAGGGGAGAATCCGTTTCCCCGCTTTCCCAGAGTCTAGAGGCTTGGGGCCCTTCCACCCCCTTCACAGCCACACGCAGCCTCCTCCAGTGTCTGACTCCCACCCTCCCGGCTCCCTCTTTTTTTTTTTTCTTTTTTCCACTGTATTTCAGGATTTTGGTTTGGTTTTTTTTTTTGGAGACAGGGTCTTTCTCTGTCGCCCAGGCTGGAGTACAGTAGCGTGATCACAGCTCACTGCAGCCTCCGCCTCCTGGGCTCAAGCAATCTTCCCGCCTCAGCCTCCCGAGTAGCTGGGACCACATGCGTGCACCACCACACCTGGCTAATTTTTTTATTTTTAGTAGAGCCGGGGTTTCATCATGTTGGGCGGGCTGGTCTTGAACTCCTGATCTCAGGTGATCTGCTTGCCTCGGCCTCCCAAAGTGTTGGGATGACAGGCGTGTGCCACTGCACCTGGGCTGTTTTTTTTTTTTTTTTTTTTAACAGAGAGAGTCTCCCTGTTGCCCAGGCTGGAGGGCATTGGTGCGATCTCGGCTCACTGCAACTTCAAATTTCCGGGCTCAGTCGATCCTCCCACCTCAGCCTGCCGTAGCTGGGACCACAGGTATGCATCACCACGCCAGGCTCAGTTTTCTGTTTGTTGTATAGAGGGGATCTTGCTGTCTTGCCCAGGCTGGCTTTGAAGTCCTAGCTTCAGGCAATCTTCCAGCCTAGGCCTCCCAAAGTGCTGAGACCACAGGTATGTTATGTGGTGGCGTGATCTCGGCTCACTGCAACCTCCGCCTCTCAGATTCAAGTGATTCTCATGCCTCAGTTTCCCAAGAAGCTGGGACCACAGGCGCGTACCATCACACCCAGCTAATTTTTGTATTTTCAGTAGAGACGGGGTTTCACCATATTGGCCAGGCTGGTCTCAAACTCCAGGCCTCAAGTGACCCACCTGCCTCGGCCGTCCCAAATTGCTGGGATTACAGGCGTGAGCCACCGCACCCGGTGGTAGTAAATATTTTCATGTTCACAAGCCAGTCAGGACTCTGGCCCTGAAGAGTGCCATTATCATGCTAATGCAGCCGACCACACGTAAAGAATTAGACACAGTCTGGCTGGGTGCGGGGGCTCACGCCTGTCATCCCAGCACTCTGGGAGGCCGAGGCAGATGGATCACCTGAGGTCAGGAGTTCAAGACCAGCCTGGCTAGCATGGTGAAACCCCAACTCTACCAAAAACGTAAAAATCAGCCAGGCGTGGTGGCGTGCGCCTGTAGTCCCAGCTACTTTGGAGTCTGAGGTAGGAGAATCACTTGAATCCAGGAGGCGGAGGTTGCAGTGAGCTGAGGTCAAGCTGTTGCACTCCAGCCTGGGTGACAGAGTGAGACTCCATTAAAAAAAAGAGAAGAATTAGACACAACTAAGTTTCCACGACACTTTATTTATGGACACAAATCTTGGCTGGGCACAGTGGCTCACGCCTATAATGCCATCTCCCTGGGAGGCCAAGGCAGGACGATCCCTTGAGTCCAGGAAATTGAGACTGGCCTGGGCAACATAGCAAGACCCCACGTGTACAGAAAACAAAATTAAATTAGCCGGGCGTGGTGGGATGTGTATCTGTGATCCCAGCTACTCAGGAGGCTGAGTGGGGAGGACTGCTTGAGCCCAGGAGATTGAGGCTGCAGGGATCTGTGATTGCACCCGTGCACTCCAGCCTGGGTGACAGGGAGACGCAGTCTCTATTAATAATGATAGAATGCAAAACTCATTCTTGGATTTCCGGCTGTATAAAAACAGGGAATGGACCCGACGTGGCTCTGGCCCACAGGCTGTAGTTTCCTGACCTCTGGAATAGATGCGTCATCATTTTTATTTTTCAGAGACAAGATCTTGCCCTGTCACCCAGGCTGGAGTGCAGCAGTGCGATCATAGCTTACTGTGGCCTCAACCTCCCCAGCTCAAATGATCCTCCTGCCTTAGATTCCAGAGTAGCTAGGCCCACAGGCACGCCACCACACCTGGGTACTTTTTAAAATTTTTTTTAGAGATGAGGTTCTCACTATGTTGTCCAGTCTGGCCTTGAACTCCTGGCCTCAAGTGATCCTCCTGCCTCGGCCTCCAGTCGTGAGCCTGCATCTGGCCACCTCTCTGGCCGTTTATAATCATTTGCCAACCCCCCAAACCTGGCGATCACCCACCGACGAGTCATCGCTAAGGCTTAGAAATGGAAGAGGATTTACAAACACGAGTCCTGAACACGCCCAGGTGGCAGCCGTGTGCCGTGGTGACAACGCAACCTTCACCCGTGCTCCTGTGCAGTCTCGCCGGAGTAGGAGATTCGCGATTCACCCAGGGTCCCCGCGAGAAACTGCCTCTGTGTCACATGGTTCCCCAAGCACAACGGGGCAGCTGTCAGCCCCTGAGGGATGTGACTGGACGATGGGGGCAGGCAGATTCCACTGGGAGCACTGGAATCCCACCTCCTGGAATTCACACCCTCTGTGAGCTGCAGCTGTGACCCCTTCTCAACAACGGATGGGACAACGTGGCCGCTCTGACCCCTTCTCAACAAAAAGATGGGACAAGTTAGCCATGGTGACCTCAGGTGATCTGAGGCCTGCCTCGGCCTCCCAAAGTGCTAGGATTACAGGTTTGGGCCACCATGCCTGGCATTTTATTTATTTCTTTTTTTGAGAGTCTGGCTCTGTCGCCCACGCTGGAGTGCCGTGGCGCAATCTCGGCTCACTGCAGCTTCCACCACCTGAGTTCAAGCAATTCTCCTGCCTCAGCCTCCAGAGTAGCTGGGATTACAGGCGTGCGCCACCTCACCCAGCTAATTTTTGTACTTTCACTAGAGATGGGGTTTCACCATGTTGGCCAGCCCGATCTTGAACTCCTGATCCCCGGTGATCCGCCCGCCTCGGCCTCCCAAAGTGCTGGGATCACAGGCGTGAGCCACCGCGCCGGGTTCCCTAGCTGATATTCTCTGACACTCGTGAGACCCCGATGGACCTTATCCTCAAACTCTGCATGTTCTCAGCCTGCAGAGAAGCCCTTCTCTCCAGAGGGGGTGAATCACCTTCACATTTTCTGCAAAGGTGGATCTCATTACCTCCCCTCCGCCTCTGCTCCCCCCGGGACGCGGCGTCTGCTGCGTGGGAGGAGAATGATTCAGACCCAGCCTCCAACACCCTTTTCCTCATTGGAGACCCACAGAAAAGGAAGCTAGGGGAACAATGGCGTTCTGTCTCCCCTGGTGGGGCTCCCCTGACGTGCCCACGTGGCCGGGCGCTTCCCTGGAGGGAGCAGAGTTGCTCTGGACGCCTGTGGGGAGGAGAAACAGGCCTGGGGGGGGGTGGCAGATAAAACACAGAACACCCTGTGAAGCTTGAATTTCAGATAAGCCATATGCCCGCTAGTAGCCTAAGTGTGTCTGTGGGCTGGTTAATTCTATGCGATCCCTTGGCTATGGTTATTTGGTCAAACATTATTCTAGCTGTTGCTGTAAAGATAATTTTTCACTGCAACATCTGATTATTTATTTTTATTTTTTTGAGATGCAGGGTCTCCCTCTGTCCCCCAGGCCTGAGTGCAGTGGTGTCATCACAGCTCACTGCAGCCTCGACCTCCTAGGCTCAAGCGATCCTCCCACCTCAGCCTCCTGAGTAGCTGGGAATATGGATGTGTGCCACTACGCCAGCTAAGTTTTAAAATTTTTTGTAGAGTCGGGGTGCAGGGGTTCACGCCTGTAATCCCAGCACCGTGGGAGGCTGAGATGGGAAGAGCCCAGAGATGAAGACCAGCCTAAGCCATGAAAGGATACCCTGTCGCTAATAACATTTTAAAAACCACAATTGTTTTTGTAGAAATGGGGTCTTGCTATGTTGCCCAGACTGGTCTGGAACTACTGGCTTCAAGCCATCCTCCTGCCTCCGCCTCTCAAAGTGCTGGCATTGTGGGTGTGAACCACTGCGCCCAGCCCTATAAATGTTTTTGGTTTTTTCTTTTTTTTGAGATGGAGTCTCCCTTTGTCACCCAGGCTTGAGTGCAATGGCACAATCTCAGCTCACGGCAACGTCCGCCTCCCAGGTTCAAGCAATTCTCCTGCCTGAGCTTCCTGAGTAGCTGGGACTACAGGTACCTGCCACATGCCTGGCTAAATTTGTATTTTTAGTAGAGATGGGTTTTTACCATGTTGGCCAGGCTGGTCTGGAACTCCTGACCTCAGGTGATCCATCCACCTTGGCCTCCCAAAGTGCTGGGATTACAGGCATGAGCCACCATGCCTGGACCAATTAACACTTAAATCAGTAGATACTGAATAAAGCAGGCGATGCTCTGTAATGTGGTGGCTCTCGTCCAGTCAGTTGAAGGCCTTAAAAGACTGAGGATCCCCCAAGAGAAGGGAGAGCTGCCTCTAGACGGCCTTTGGGCTCCAGACCACTGCATCAACTCTTCCCTGGGCCTCTGGCCTGCCCTGCAGATTTCAGACCTCAGCCCCACAATGGTGTGAGTCAAGTCCTTAAATAAATCTCTATCTGTGTGTGCATGTATGTGTGTCTTTGTGTGTGCATGTGTGTCTGTGTGTGCATGTGTGCGTTTGTGGGCATCTGTGTGCACATGTGTGTGTGTGTGCATGTGTGGGTCTGTGTGCACGTGTGCATCTGTATCTGTGTGTGTGCACGTGTCTGTGTGTGCATCTGTGTACACATGTGTGCATCTGTGTGTATGGGTCTGGGTGTGTGGGTCTGGGTGTGCATGTGTGCATTTCTCTGCATCTATGTGTGCATATGTGCATTTGTGTGTGTGCATGTGTGGGTCTGTGTGCATGCGTGCATCTGTGTATGTGCATGTGTGTCTCTGTATGTGTGCATTTGTGTGTGCATGTGTGCATCTGTGTGTGCATGTGTATGTGTGGGCATGTGTGTGTTTGGATGCATGTGTGCATCTGTATATGTGTGTATGTGTGAATGTGTGCACCTGTGCATCTATACGTATGTGCATGTCTCTGTGTGTGCATGTGTACGTGTGTGTGAATGTGTGCCTCTGTGTGCATGTGTGGGTCTGTGTGTGCATGTGTGTATGTGTGGGCATGTGTGCATCTGTATGTGTGTGCGGGCATGTGTGCATCTGTATATGTGTGTGTGTGCATGTGTGCACCTGTGCATCTATACGTGTGTGCATATCTCTGTGTGTGCATGTGTACGTGTGTGTGAATGTGTGCCTCTGTGTGCATGTGTGGGTCTGTGTGTGCAGGTGTGTATGTGTGGGCATGTGTGCATCTGTATGCGTGTGCGGGCATGTGTACATCTATATATGTATGTGTGCCTTTGTATGTGTGCGTGTGTGCATCTGTGCATCTGTACATTGTGTGCACGTGTCTGTGTGTGCATGTGTGCACCTGTGTGTGAATGTGTGCGTCTGTGTGTGTGCATGTGTGCACCTGTGTGTGCATGTGTGGGTCTGTGTGTATGTGTCTGTGCATCCACTCAATTGGTCCTGTTTCTCTGGAGTATTCTGTTTCTAATCTGTATTTTAGTGTCTCTCTTGTGCAATATTTGGGACATTCTGATACTAAAAAAATGTTTTGGCCGGACGTGGTTGCTCACACCTATAATCCCAGCAATCTGGGAGGCTGAGGTGGGCGGATCCCCTGACATCAGGAGTTTGAGACCAGCCTGGTCAACATGGCAAAACCCTGTCTATACCAAAAATACAAAAATTAGCCAGGTGTGGTGGCACAGGCCTGTAATTCCAGCTTCTTGGGAGGCTGAGGCCGGAAAATCACTTGAACCCCAGAGGTGGAGGTTGCAGTGAGCTTGCCAGCCTGGGCATCACAGAGTGAGACCCTGTTAAAAAAAAAAAAAAAGTTTTGGTTGTTTATCTGAAATTCTGGTCAGGCGCTGTGGCTCACACCTGTAATCCCAACACTTTGGGAGGGCGAGGCAGGTGGGTCACCCAAAGTCAGGAGTTCAAGACCAGCCTGACCAACACAGTTAAACCCGTCTCTACTAAAAATACAAAATTAGCCGGGCATGATAGGGCATGCCTGTAGTCCCAGCTATTTGGGAGGCTGAGGCAGGAGAATCGCTTGAATCCAGGAGGTGGAGGTTGCAGTGAGCCGAGATCACGCCACTGCACTCCAGCCTGGGCGACAGAGCAAGACGCTGTCTCAAAATAAATAAATATCTGAAATTCTGATGTCTCCGAGTATGCCGAATGTTTTATTGTCCAGTCTACTAACCCTATGCTGGGACCCAGCCACTATGTTCCTCCTCGGCAGAACGTGTCCCTCCGGGAATAGCCACTCCATGCCTGGCTCCCACCATCTAGAGCCAATGAGAAAGGAGAGATGACCTCTGGGGTGGTGGGGAGTGAGCCAAGGGTGGCAGGGAGGGAGCTGGGGGCGGCGGGGAGGGAGCCAGGGCGGCGGGGAGCGAAGCCGTCCCACACTTCTGCCTTTACTCTTACACTTGAGTTCAACTGCTTTTAGAGGAGCCAGAGAATCTCCAAGAATCACTTGATGGATAGTTTAGAAAAAAAAAGAGACCAAGATAAGATGGACGTCTGTGATTAGAGCTGGAAAGGCACATCTCAGTATGAGCTCACCGACACTCCCCAAGACACACACACACTATGGTCATTCAAACCCAGCTGCCTCTGCTGACCCCACCCCGAGGGTTTTCTAAGGATTCCTGTGTTCTCTAAATTGTCTTCTCATCGCCATGATTAGTTCACAGAAAGGACTCCACGGCTATTTAGCATCAAATATAGAAGCGCCATTGATTCCACTCTCCAGTCAGCCAAGCTTTACAACGGGCCAGGCCTGGCTGTGTCGCACCCTGAATGAGACAGAAACGATTCTCTGAGCCCAGAGAGCTTAAATCTGAGTGGAAGAGGCCCAAATCCATTCACAGGATGATACAAGGATGGTTCAAAACTAGAAGCCCAACGAGGAATTCTGCATCTGTGTATAGGGGTCTTTGATTTAGACAGGGGGTCTGTGGAGGGTTTTCTGAGGGAGTGATGAGTTATCTGGGTTCAGAAGGATAAATGGGAATTGAGGAAGGTGTCCAGTGGAAGGAACAGATTCTACATGGCAGGGATACAGTATTCAGAATCCCTGTGGCGGAGCGAGGAAGTCAAGGCTAATGCAGAGAAAGTGTATTAGTCAGCTATGGCTGTGTAACAAATCAGCACAAATTTAGCAGCTTAAAACGACATGCACTCGGCTGGGTGCGGTGGCTCATGCCTGTAATCCCAGCACTTTGGGAGGCCGAGGCAAGCGCATCACCCGAGGTCAGGAGTTCAAGACCATCCAGCCTGCTCAACATGGTGAAACCCCATCTCTACTAAAAATATAAAAATTAGCCAGGCACGGTGATGCATGCCTGGAATCCCAGCTACTTGGGAGGCTGAGGCAGGAGAATTGCTTGAACCCAGGAGGCAGAGGTTGCAGTGAGCCGAGATCACACCATTGCACTCCAGCCTGGGCAACAAGAGCAAAACTCTGTCTTAAAAAAAAAAAAAATGCTCTCATTAGCTCTGTAACCAAGGTGTCAGCTGGGCTGCATTCCCATCTAAGGCTAGACTGGGAAAGAATCCACTGTCTTTTTTTTTTTTTTTGAGGTGGGGTCTTGCTCTGTTGCCCAGGCTAGAGTGCAGTGGCACGATCTTGGCTGACTGCAACCCCAGCCTCTCAGGTTCCAGTCATTCTGCTGCCTCAGCCTCCCCAGCAGCTGGGATTACAGGCACACACCACCATGCCTGGCTAATATTGTTTTTTTTTTTATTTTTAGTATAGATAGGGTTTTGCCATGTTGGCCAGGCTGGTCTTGAAATCCAGACCTCAAATGATCTGCCCACCTCGGCCTCCCAAAGTCCTGGGATTACAGGCGGGAGCCACCACACCTGGCACTGTTTTGAGACAGGGTTTCACTCTGTGACCCAGGCTAGGGTGCAGTGGTACAATCGTAGCTCATTGCAACCTCGAATTCTTGGGCTCAAACGACTCTCCTGCCTCAGCCTCATGACTCTCTGCATTTTTAAGCACGTGCTTTTTGGGTCATTAACCCTGTGTCCATCCCCGCTGTTTAGCCTGGGCAGACCCATCGGCCCCACCCTGGTAATGTAGGAATAGCTCAGATGGTTTCCGTAAAGTGACAGCTTTAGACACTGAGTGGCTTTTCCTATAGGCATATCTTTAGTGGCCTGGGTAGTTTCATAGGTATTCTTAAAGTGAACACAAAGATTTGAACCCCTTGATTTGCATGATTTGCATGGGAACTGAGTTAAGTGTCCCGTCGAAGGAACAGATTCTACATGGCATGAATAAAGTATCTAGAATTCCTGCGGCAGGAGCGAGGAAGTCAAGACTAATGTAGACAATGTGTATTAGTCAGCTACTGCCGTGTAACGTATCAGCAGAAACTTGGCAGCTTAAAACAACATGCACTCATTACCTCCTCATTTCCTTGGGTCAGGATTCTGACAGGGTTTTCTGGGTCATGTGACTAGCAAACCATTTTTACAGCTCACAGGCCACTTAGGGGAAGAGGAAGAGCACTGGACTCTGGGGGCATCCATGAGAACTCAGGGAGAGTCTCACAGAACATGATGTGATCGTGAGAGTCACAACTTGTCAGCTTGCTCACGGGATGTGACCTGACCAAAGGAAGGGCTGTGGCATCGAGTTCAGTGTTTCTGCCCAACTCCAGGGGAGGAGATGATTATACCAGTGGGTGTCCGCAGGAGTCCTTGGTCTTAGAGTTCTGTCTCCCACAGAAATCAAGAGGCAGAGTGGCCTGAGATGGGAGTGAGATAAACAGGTACCTAAACAAGCAGAGTCTCTTCCATCTCAGCAAAACACAGAGCACACACAGGACATATGTTCACTAGCTCAGCTCTAGAGAACACCATGAGCTCAGCCACAGAGCATGCCACAAGCCACAGAGCATGCCACGAACTCAGCCACGGAGAAGGCCACGAGCTCGGCCACGAGCTCAGCCACAGAAAACACCACAAGCTCAGCCACAGAAAACACCACGAGCTCAGCCACGGAGAAGGCCACGAGCTCAGCCACAGAGAATGCCACAAGCCACAGAGCATGCCACGAACTCAGCCACGGAGAAGGCCACGAGCTCAGCCACGGAGAAGGCCACGAGCTCAGCCACAGAGAATACCACAAGCTCAACCACAGAGAATGCCACGAGCACAGCTCAGCCACAGAGAACACCACAAGCTCAGCCACGGAGAACTTCACAAGGTCAGCCCCTAAGAACATCATGAGCTCAGCCACAGAGAACAAACACCACGAGCTCAGCCATGGAGAACATCAGGCTCAGCCACGGAGAACAGCCTGCATGACCACTGAGTGGGAGCTGGGAACATAAACGGCCATACAACTACACCAGCAGGTCCAAAATGGTAGCCACTGGCCTCCTGTGGCTATGAAAACTAAAGTTAATTACAGTGGGCCAGGTTCAGTGGCTCATGCCTGTAATCCCAGCACTATGGGAGGCTGAGCACTATGGGAGTTCGAGAACAGTCTGGGCAACATAGTAAGACCCCACTCTACAAAAAAATAGAATTAGCTGGGCATGGTGGCATGCACCTGTAGTCCCAGCTACTCAGGAGGCTGAGGATCAGCGAACCACAGAGGTCGAGGGTGCTGTGAGCTGTGACTGTGCCACTGCAGTTGAGATGGGCAAGAGAAAAACTCAATCAAAAAAAGAGGGGAGGGGAGGGGAGGGAGAAAAGAAAGGAATGGCTTTTTGGTATCACAACTCCTCCTCCCTCATCTCCAAAAAAAAAAAAAAAATTCTCAAATGCTGCTCAGAAATATTTTGCTTCTCCAGGGGAGCTATAGTTCTGATGTTGCAGGAAACATAGTAGAGGGAACGGATTTTTGTGCTTCCTTTGGCGTAGCAAAATCAACCGAGGCCTGGGGAATCCAAAGGCTTAAAGTATGACACAATTTTGCAGCATGTAGAGCAGAGGTCCTGATGTATTTCACTGGAAAACATCAATGGGAGGGAAGAAAGAAAGGAGAAGAAAGGGAGGGGAAGAAAGGAAGAAAAAAAAGGGAGAGGGAGGGGAGGGGGAGGGGA
>CAUYLG010010480.1:0-57001 GCA_963573385.1 Cacajao melanocephalus | reverse complement strand
ACATAGGTATACATGTGCCATGGTGGTTTGCTGTACCCAACAAGCCGTCACTTACATTGGGTATTTCTCCTAATGTTATCCCTCACCTAGCCCTCCATCCCCCAATAGGCCCCAGTATGTGATGTTCCCCTCCCTATGTCCATGTGTTCTCATTGTTCAACTCCCACTTATGAGTGAGAACATGTGGTGTTTAGTTTTCTTTTCTTGTGTCAGTTTGCTGAGAATGATGGTTTCCAGATTCATCCATGTTCCTGCAAAGGACATGATCTCACCCTTTTATATGGCTGCATAGTATTCCATGGTATATATGTGCCACATTTTCTTTATCCAGTCTATCATTGATGGGCATTTGGGTTGGTTCCAAGTCTTTGCTATTGTGAATAGGGCCACAATAAACATACGTGTGCGTGTGTCTTTATAATAGAATGATTTATAATCCTTTGGGTATACACCCGGTAATGAGATTGCTGGGTCAAATGGTATTTCTAGTTCTGCATTCTTGAGTAATCACCACACTGTCTTCTGCAATGCTTGAACTAATTTACACTCCTACCAACAGAGTAAAAGTGTTTCTATTTCTTCAGAATTTGTTGTTTCCTGACTTTTTAATGATCACCATTCTAACTGGCATGAGGTGGTATCTCATTGTAGTTTTGATTTACATTTCTTTAATAACCATTGATGAGATTTTTCTTTGTATGTTCATTGGCCACATAAATGTCTTCTTTTGAGAAGTGTCCGTTCATATCCTTCACCTACTTTTTGGTGTGGTTTTTGTGGTTTGTTTGTTTTTTTTTCTTGTAAATTTGCTTAAGTTCCTTGTAGATTTTGGTTATTAGCCCTTTGTCTGGTGGATAGATTGCAAAAATTGTCTCCCATTCTGTAGGGTGTCTTTTCACTCTGATGATAGATTTTTTTCTTGTGCAGAAGCTCTTTAGTTTATTTAAATCGTGTTTGTCAATTTTGGTTTTTGTTGCAATTTGTCTTTGGTGTTTTAGTCATAAAGTCTGCCCGTGCCTATGTCCTAAATGGTATTGCCTAGGTTTTCTTCTAGAGTTTTTATGGTTTTAGGTCTTAGATTTAAGTCTTTAATCCATCTTGAGTTAATTTTTGTATAAGTTGTGAGGAAGGGATCCAGTTTCAGTTTTCTGCATGTGGTCAGCTAGTTTTCCCAACACCATTTATTAACTAGGGAATCCTTTCCCCATTCCTTGTTTTTGTCAGGTTTGTCAAAGATCAGCTGGTTGTGGAAGGGTTGCAAGGCCTGTTTCACAGACTGTGGCTGACAGATGAAATGAGTACTCAGACACAGGTATGCAGTGTAAGAACAGGTAGGTGACTGTCTGGCTCTAGTGGCCAGAGAGCAGCCTGGAGAAGCTGGAGCTAATTGCTTTTATTCAGTGCAGGTACAATGCCAAAAACCTGGAGCCAACACAACCTGTAGGTAATTAACATTTTTTGTTCCCCTTTCAGGGAAAGTCATCTGTGTGGATGATCAAAGGTCAGTTCTTGGTCAACATAAGTAAACAAGCCTGTTTAAGATAAATTCGGCCATACTCCCTTATACCTACTCCTTGCCCTCTGCCTCAGGGAATGTTGTATATGGAATGTTGGACATTCCATGTGTGACAGAATTGTTGAAATTGGAAGCTGGTGTAACCTGGACCATTATCATTTTTAGTCTTTGTGGGCTGCCCCATAAATGCAATGGTTATAGAACAGCTGCCTTCAGCTATTCTTCCGCAGGGATCTGCAGAACCTTCTGACCTTTCAGAAGGTTTGCGTTCTTTCCTTGTAGTTTTTCCCACCACTCTGACCGATCTCCCGCATCTTCTCCTTTTCTGTTTTGTTTTGTTTTTTTGGTATCAGGTTTTGTTGATTGAAGTATGCAAATATCCACAGTGACAGGTTTGGTTGTTGCAGCCGTTCCAACTCATGTTCCGGCTTTGCATCCTAGAACTACTAAATAACATAAACATGAGTATAATCAGTACTATTCTTTTCCAATCAATGAGTGATATGTAGTATTACTTGGCATCTCAGTCCAATGTGTGCCATTACTGAGAGTCTGCAGCAAGGGTATGTCAATCCCTCCCAGCCAATCAGTCACGTTGTTAGAGGCTGGGAAGCAGATGTCTGCCCAAGTAACAAGGCAAAAAAAGGCAGACCTAGAAGATGGTCCCAATAGAGTGTAGCAGGTACAGGTAGCAGGTAAAGTGAGAGAATAAAAGAGATTAATACACTACAAAAGTTGCAGTGTGCAACAGACAGCATAGCAAGAAACAAATATTCTGGAGTGAATGGTGTTTGTGTTTGAAGAAGCATTCACTCAGCCTCCTAAGTTGTCATCTTCAGCATCCTGCAGGTAATGTCTGGAGCCTGTGTCATCTGAGGAAGTCACATCATCCAGGGCTGCAGGTCCTGCAGGGCCATTTTCTTCATTTCTGGTACTAGGTTAGGTCCTAGCAACACCATGGTGAGGTCGGATGCAGTTGTGCTGGAATCCAAAGAGGACCTGAGAGGGTGTGAGCACAAGCATATCCTCTTCCCCATGTTAGCAAATCATTTGGATCACACCATATATTACTATTTACATCTTTCCATAAAACTGAAGGTTTTGTATCTTGAGTGATTTTTGCCAGTTGCTTTTCTAGACCTGATTGAAATTTATCATCTCACTTTAAGAAATTAGGGGTAAATAAGCCTTGTGCTAATAGTGTTGCAGGGTGCTTACTCATATTCCCCATTTTTTGTTTTCTGAACATACTTTTAAGGGTGGAGTGGGCATGTTCCGCTATGGCCTTGGGGGTTATATGGGATACTCATGGAATGTTGGCCATTCCGTGTGTGACAAAATTGTTGAAATTGTGAGCTGGGTTAAGCTGAACCATCATCAGTTTTAATCTTTGTGGGCCACCCCGTACATGCAAAGGTTAAGAGAAAATGTCTAATAACATATCGGGCAGACTGTCTAGAAAGAGCATGAGTGCTAATTAGGTGGGAATTGGTATCAATCGATACATGTACATACCTTAGTTTTCCAAATTCAGGGGTGTGCGTAACATCTATTTGCCACGACTGATTAGGTAAGTGTAGCCCTGGGGCCATCTGTCCTATTAATCCTGTTGGGGAATGTTTAGTAGGAAATACAGATAATTGGACTGAATAGTGTGGGTCTGTGCAATCTGCTTGCTTCTAAGAAATAGCTTGCTCTGTTTCCTCAATTTTCCTTTATACATTCGGGGCATATAAACGGGAGTTCTTTTCCTGAGTTACTTTGATCTTTACTTTTTGGGCATTCCTGCTTCATATGACCTGGCTCTCTGCATAGAAAACAATTGGGTTTTTCCCTTTTTATTTTAGGAGGCTTTAATGCCATAGCCAATATTCTAGCTTTGTGTGTTTCAGTCCTCACCAGCTGACATGCTTGTGTAAGTTCCTCAACTGTAGCTGCCTTTGCTCTGATTGCCTGCATTGCTCGCTGATAGTCTACTGTAGCATTTTCATAAGCCAGTTGCAACAGTAAGATAACAGTGGCCTGGGCATGACTAATTTGTCTCTTAATTGCCAGGGTTAACCAATTGGTAAATTCAACAAACGGCTCCCGAAGCCCTTGTCGAACATTTACAAAAGATCCCTATTGAACTGCTTCGGGAATCCGGCCACAAGCCCTGTGGGCACATAAGGACATTTGTACATAGGCTTGGGGGACAAAATTTAATTGCTGTTGTACATTGACATAGGGGCCCCTCCCCTGGATCATAGCAGCCGTTATGTTTTGCCTGGCCAGTTGATTCTGGTTGGCTTGTTGTTCGCACAACTCATCATATTCTGCACTCCAGAGGAGGTATTGACTGGTCTCTAAAGTTGTTTTAGCTAGCACTGACCAGTCCCATGGGGTCATATGGAAGTTGTCTGCTATGGCCTCAGTTAATCCTTTTGTAAATGGGCTAGCGGCTCTGTTGTTTCTAATGCTTTTTCTTGTTTATAAGTGTTGAAAGTAATGGGTTCATGTATCCAATTGCCTTGTTGATCTTGCATCACCAGGCAGGCCAAGAGCTCCCCTTCTAATGCTGTTCTACTAGAACAGGGTCCCATAACTGTAGTGCATCCCTTGTCTTTTTTCCAATTTAACTAGAGGAGGCGGCTCAGGGAAAATCTGTGTCTCCTCTGTGACACCTTTACCCGGTAAAGGTGAGGCTGAGGGAGGAGGAGGAGGCAGTAGGGTAGATGATGGTTCTTCCTCCCTTCTCTTTTTAGGTTCTTTTGTGTAGAAAGTGCCAAAGCAGCCCTAACTAAGGCCCATAATTAAAGATGTTACTAGGACACGTTGCTCTTGTACATGATGTTGTTTAAGATTTCTTCCCACTTGCTCCCAGAGCTCTGGACGCGTGCCTTCTTCCAGGAACCCTGGGTTATGGAAAACAACAGTTTGCATTGGGTCCCCTAATTGGACCTCCGAGATATACACTCTGCTAGCTTTAAGCAGCTGTTTGAATACTTTTATATACTGTTGCTGTTGAGCTGATGCGTTGTCCCATGATGAAACCCTAGCTTAAAAATCCCCTTGAACTTGAAAATCTCCAGCGGGCATCAATTACTTACTGCACAGTCACTTCACTTTCGTTTTCGAGGGTTCCATTGGGATCCATTGCAGCGTTCTTCGCATGGGTCACCACCTGCCGAGTCTGTCCCACAGACCCAGGCCAACAGATGAAATGAGTACTCAGACACAGGTATGCAGTATAAGAGCAGTCAGGTGACTCCCTGGCTCCAGTGGCCAGACAGCAGCCCTAAGAAGCTGGAGCTGCTTCCTTTATTCATTACAGGCACAATGCTGGAAACCTGCAGCCAACACCACCTGTAGATAATTAACATTTATTGTTACCTGTTCAGGGAATGTCATTCGTGCATATGATCAAACGTCAGTTTCTGGTCAACATAAGTATACAAGCCTGTTTAAGATAAATTCCCCCACACTCCCTTGTACCTACTCCATGCCCTCGGCCTCAGGGTTATTGAATAGCTGCCTTCAGCTCTTCTCCCCTGGGACTCTGCAGAACCTTCAGACCTTTAAGAAGGTTTGTGTCCTTTCCCTATAGTTTTTCCCACCACTCTGACTGATTCCCCACAATGTGTGGCATTATTTCTGAGACCTCTGCTCTGTTCCATTGGTATATATATCTGTTTTAGTACTAGTATTATGCTGTTTTAGTTACTGTAGGCTTGTAGTATGGTTTGAAGTGAGGTAGCATAATGCCTCCAACTTTGTTATTTTTGCCTATGATTGTCATGGCTATATAGGCTCTTTTTTTGTTCCATATGAAATTTAAAGTAGTTTTTTTCCTAACTCTCTGAAGAAAGTCAATGGTAGCTTGATGGGATAATATTGAATCTATCTAAATTACTTATGGAAGTATGGCCATTTTTATGATACTGATTCTTCATATCCATGAGCATGGAATGTTTTTCCATTTGTTAGTGTCCTCTCTTATTTCCTTGATCAGTGGTTTGTAGTTCTCCTTGAAGAGGTCCTTCATGTCCTTTGTCAGTTGTATACCTAGGTATTTAATTTTCTTTGTTGAAATTGTGAATGCAAGTTTACTCATGATTTGGCTCTCTGTTTGTCTATTATTGGTGTATAGGGATGCTTGTAATTTTTGCACATTGATTTTTGTATCCTGAGACTTTGCTGAAGTTCCTTATCAGCTTAAGGAGATTTTGGGTTGAGACTATTTGATTTTCTAAATATACAGTCATGTCATCTGCAAACAAAGACAATTTGACTTCCTCTCTTCCTGTTTGAATACCTTCATTTCTTTTTGTTGCCTGATTGCCCTGGCCAGAACTTTCAATACTATGTTGAATGGGAGTGGTGAGAGAGGGCATCCTTGTCTTATGCTGGTTTTCAAAGTGAATCCTTCCAGTTTTTGCCCATTCAGTATGATATTGGCTGTGGGTTTTTCATAAGAAACTCTTACTATTTTGAGATATGTTCCATTAAAACCTAGGTTATTGAGAGTTTTTAGCATGAAAGGGTGTTGAATTTTTTTTATTATACTTTAAATTCTGGGGTACATGTGCAGATTGTATAGGATTGTTACATAGGTATACACGTGCCATGCTGGTTTGCTGCATCCATCCCCCCGTCATCTACATTAGGTATTTCTCCTAATGTTATCCCTCCCCAATACCCCCACCCCCTGTTATCCCTCCCATAGCCTCCCCACCCGCCGACAGACCTAGGGGTGTGATGTTCCCCTCCCTGTGTCCATGTGTTTTCATTGTTCAACACCCACTTATGAATGAGAACATGCGGTATTAGGTTTTCTGTTCTTCTGTCAGTTTGCTGAGAATGATGGTTTCTGCTTCATTCATGTTCCTGCAAAGGACATGAACTCATCCTTTTATATGATTACATAGTATTCCATGGTATATATGTGCCACATTTTCTTTATCCAGTCTATCATTGATGGGCATTTGGGTTGGTTCCAAGTCTTTGCTAGTGTGAACAGTGCTGCAATAAACATAGGTGTGCATGTGTCTTTATGGTAGAATGATTTATAATCCTTTGGGTGTGTACTCAGTAGTGGGATTGCTGTGCCAAATGGTATTTCTCCTTTTACATCCTTGAGGAATTGCCACAATGGGCCAAATGGTATTTCTATTTTTACGTCCTTGAGGAATTGCCACACTCTTCCACAGTGTTTGAACTAATTTACACTTCCACCAACAGTGTGAAAGTGTTCCTATTTCTCCACATCCTCTCCAGCATCTGTTGTCTCCTGATTCTTTAATGATCGCCATTTTAACTTGTGTGAGATGGTATCTCAATGTGGTTTTGATTTACATTTTTCTAGTAACCAGTGATGACGAGCATTTTTTCATGTGTTTGTTGGCTGCATAAATTCTTCTGAAAAGTATCTGCTCATATCCTTTGCCCACTTTTTGATGGGATTTTTTTTTCTTGTAAATTTGTTTAATTTCTTCGTAGATTATGGTTATTAGCTCTTTTTCAGATGGGTAGATCGCAAATTTTTTTCCCCATTTTGTTGGTAGCTGGTTTGCTCTAATGATAGTTTCTTTTGCTGTGCAGAAGCTCTTAAGTTTAATTAGATCCCATTTGTCTATTTTGGCTTTTGTTGCCCTTGCTTTTGGTGTGTTAGTCATGAAGTCCTTGCCTGTGCCTATGTCCTGAATGGTATTGCCTATGTTTTTTCTAGGGTTTTTATGGTGTTAGGTCTTATTTTAAATCTTCAGTCTATCTGGAGTCAATTTTTATACAAAGTATAAGAAAGGGATCTAGTTTCAGCTTTCTGCTTATGGCTAGCCAGTTTTACCAACACCATTTATTAAATAGGGAATCCTTTCCTCATTGCCTGTTTTTGTCAAGTTTGTCAAAGATCAGATGGTTGTAGATGTGTGGTGTTACTTCTGAGGCCTCTGTTCTGTTCCATTGGTCTGTATCTCTGTTATGGTACCAGTACCATGCTGTTTTGATTACTGTAGCCTTGTAGTATAGTTTGAAGTCAGGTAGCATGATGTCTCTGGGTTTTTTTTTTTTGTTTTTTGTTTTTTGCTTAGGATTGTCTTCACTATGTGGGCTCTCTTTTGTTTCCATATGAAGTTTAAGGTGGCTTTTTCCAATTCTGTGAAGAAAGTCAATGGTAGCTTGATGGCAATAGCATTGAGTCTATAAGTTACTTTGGGCAGTGTGGCCATTTTCACAATACTGATTCTTCCTAACCATGAGCATGGAATGTTTTTCCATCTGTTGGTGTCCTCTCTTATTTCCTTCAGCAGTGGTTTGTAGTTCTCCTTGAAGAGGTCCTTCACATTCCTTGTTAGTTGTATTCCTAGGTATTTTATTCTGTTTGTAGCAATTGTGATCGGGAGTTTACTCATGATTTGGCTCTCTGTCTATTATTAGTGCATAAGAATACTTATGATTTTTGCCTTTTTGCCCTGGTCTTTACTCATTTTTGCAGATTTATCTGCCTTTGGTCTTTGATGTTGGTGACCTTTGTATGGGGTTTCTGTTGATGTTGATACTTCATTTCTGTTTGCCAGTTTTCCTTCTATCGGGCTTCTCTGCTGCAGGTCTGCTGGAGTTGTTGGAGGTCCACCCCAGACTGTGTTTGTCTTGATATCACCAGTGGAGGCTGCAGAGCAGCAAAAATTGCTGCCTGTTTCTTCATCTGGATCTTCATCCCAGAAGGGCACCTGCTAGATGCCACCCAGAGCTGTCCTGTATGAGGTGTCTGTCGATCCCTGCTGGGAGGTGTCACCTAGTCAGGAGGCATGGGGGTCAGGGACCTACTTGAGGAGGCAGTCTGTTCCTTAGCAGAGTTTGCATGCTGTGCTGGGTGATCCGCTGCTCTCTTTAGAGCCCGGCAGGCAGGAATCTTTAAGTTCACTAAAGTTGTGCCCACAGGTGCCCCTTCCCCCACATGCGCTGTTTCAGGGAGATATGAGTTTTATCTATAAGCCCCTTACTGGGGCTGCTGCCTTTCTTTCAGTGATGCCATGCCCAGAGAAGAGGAATCTAGAGAGGCAGTCTGGCTTCAGCGGCCTTGCGGAGCTGCTGTGGGCTCCACCCAGTTTGAACTTCCTGGTGGCTTTGTTTACAGTGTGAGGGGAAACTCGCCTACTCATGCCTCAGTAGTGGCAGATGCCCCTGCTCTGACCAAGCTTGAGTGTCCCAGGTCGACTTCAGACTGCTGTGCTGACAATGAGAATTTCAAGCCAGTGAATCTTAGTGTGCTGGGCTCCATAGGGGTGGGATCTGCTGAGCTAGACCAGTTGGTGTTGTGGTTTCAGCCTGTTTTTTCAGGGCAGTCAACATTTCTGTCTCGCTGGTGTTCCAGGCACCACTGGGGGTATGAAAAAAAAAGAAATCCTGCAGCTAGCTCGATGTCTTCCCAATGGCCACCCAGTTTTGTGCTTGAAACCTAGGGCCCGGTGATGTAGGCACCTGAGGAAATCTCCTGGTGTACGAGTTGCAAAGTCTGTGGGAAAAGCATAGTATCTGGGCCAGAAAGCACCGTTCCTCATGGCACGGTCCCTCACAGCTTCCCTTGGCTAGGGAAGGGAGTTTCCCTTGCACTTCTCAGGTGAGGCAGTGCCCCACACAGCTTCAGCTTACCCTCCGTGGGCTGTACCCACACTCTAACCAGCCCCAGTGAAATGAACCAGGTACCTCAGTTGGAAATGCAGATATCACCCGCCTTCTGTGTTAATCTCACCGGGAGCTGCAGATTGGAGCTGTTATTTGATCATCTTGCCAGCCACTCCTCTGTCACTTGTATTTTTTTTTTTTTCTTTTTTGGATGAAGTCTCACTCTGTTGACCAGGCTGGAGTGCAGTGGCAAGATCTCAGCTCACTGCAACCTCCACCTTTCAGGTTCAAGTGATTCTCCTGCTTCAGCCTCTGGAGTAGCTGAAATTACAGGCACACACCACTATGCCTGGCTAATTTTTATAATTTTAGTAGATACAGGGTTTCACTGTGTTGGCCAGGCTGATCTGGAACTCCTGACCTCAGGTGATCCACCTGCCTTGCCTCCAGAAGTGCTGGGATTAGTGTGAGCCACCATGCCTGGCCAAACTACGAATTATTGCAAGCACTTCTACTGGAGCAAGAATGCCAAAGCAGAGAGATAAGTGACTTAGTATTATTGAGAACCTCATTCTTTGTCAAGTAGAAAATGAAGCACTTTTTTGCCTGCATCATCTCATTTGATCCTTATTGCATTCTCTGTTGTACAAAATTCTGAGAGAGTGGCTCTAGGGTCATAAAATAATGAATGGTGAATGTAGCTTAACTCCTTAATAGAAAGCAGTTATACTGTGTATGGTACGATACATTTTTTATAAAAACAAAAATAGAATAATTTGCTGTTCCAGAAGAGCCAGAAGTACAGAAATGGTAAGATGTTGAAAAATTAAATCGTAAAAAATGTGTGCCTAAATATGTTTATCTTTGTTAGTACTGTAAATTACCTAGCAAATTTGATCCCCTCTATGCCTAGGGTTCCAATTCTGTTCCTGTGTTAGATTATGGTAGCTCCTCTAATATTTTGGCTGCAATATTAACTTACTAGTCATCTAATTAATACAATGTATGTATGACAATAGGTACAATCAAAGTGTAAGAAAAGATTTTTAACTTCTAAAGTTTTATTACTGCATCAGAAAGGTATAAAATTTTGAAGGGATGAGGTTGTAGAAATAATGACAAAAGTCCTTCAGTAGTTGGCTGAGTGGAATCTCTTTGGAACCTCAGATGGTCTCACTATGTCTTTTATCTCAGATTTCTACTGTGTGTAATTATTGTTTAATGTTTTGCCCTCATCGATAGCCAAATAATCAAAACTATTTTTAAATGATATCATTTCAACTACGAAAGATATTAAGACACCTGAAATTTGGCACTAGCTTTGTCACAGATATAATCTGGCCATTAACTATGACTAGGTATAATAAATATCTTAATTAATTTAATCTTTTTAAAGCCAACTCTTAACATTCCCAATAGATGGATTCCATATCCTTTGCAAGAATTTTGGCACTTTTGGCATTTGTGAAGGATAATTCTTTGTTGGGAGGAAATATCTTGTGCCTTGTACAATCCTGTGCATTATAGGATGTCTGGCAGTATTCCTGGCTGTACATACTAGATGCAAGTAGAATTCCCAAGTAGAATTACTGGATGCAAGTAGAAACAAAAAATATCTCTGTGTGCATTGCCAAATGCAAAGTTGCAGTCAGTTGAGAACCATTGCCCTGTAAGTTTAAAAATAATTCTTTAGAACGATGTGTAATTATTTAAATTAGATGACTCTTGTTGGTCCTATAGTAAGTAGACAATATCCAGGCCATCTTAAATTTTCTAAAAGTTTGCATTCAGCCAGTTTTACAGGAAAATCATCTAAATTCATCCAGAAGACAGACTAGATGTAACTCATTTTTCCCCTTAAAATCATTTCTGTGACTTTACTTCCCATTTACTATATGCTGTTATAATTACACACTGAAAACAAAATTATTGATATGAAACATCATGAAGGATAAGTTATTAGAAGCATCCAAAGTATTTAAAATGATGCTATTCTGTATCCCTTAGCACACATAGGAGGTACCTGAACTATGCTTCACTGCTTAGTTATGTCATTGGACACGTGGGCTTTTTGTATTTGTTAGCTTACCATGGTGAGAGTATATTGGCTTTTATCCTCATTACTTGTCAAAATATGGCTGCTGGATCTGATTCACATTCAAGGAAGGCAGATAGACAATAGAGGAAAGGGACTATGCCAGGCACATCTGTCCCCTTTTACAAGGTAATTAAGTGTCTTCTCAGAAAAATCATCAGAAAATTTCTGCTTACATCTTATTTGCCTAACTTGGATCCTTTGGCTGTCGTTGCTCCAAGAGATATTGGGAAATTAAGCAAGAGTGAGAAACAAAAATATTATTTCTGCCTCAGACTAATCATGGTCCATTACCTGAAGTGACCACATCACTGCTTCATTTCCAAATTCATCTTACGTTAGCCAGGAAAAAAGAGAAAATGACATTTGTAGCAATTAGCAACACATGATAAGAATAATAACCACACCACTACCACCAATAATAATGACCAGGTATTAGAAAATGTTTATTAAATGCTTATGATGTGACAAGCATGCTTCTAACAAAAGTTCAAGTTAGGTGCTCTTACTACCTTTATTTTACAAAGAAGGGAGGTAGAGCCCTTAGGAGTTAAGTAACTCGTCCAGGATTATACAACTGGTCAGGTAAAAATTATTTGAATGTCTGTTTAGCTAAGATTATTTTATAAAGCACTATCTTTGGCACTTCATGATAAATAAATTTTTCACTTGTTATTTAACTGGTAATAAACTGTTAAGTAACATTTATAAAGTGGATACATGTTTTACTTTTTGCATAAGTAAAAATAAATGTATGTATCAGGAAAAGAGATGTAAAGAATATAAATAGAAAACCGGTAAATAATATCCAGTTACAATGTAAAGGCACATACATACTTATTTGGAAATAATTTTGTTTTTTAATTAAATGGATTAAAGTAGGAAAACCTATGTTAGTTCTTAAAGATTAGCATCACAGGGTGGTGTACATAGCTGGAAAACTGCTGTATTATACTTTATGCATATAATGAGTTGGTGATTGAATGTGAGACAAGTAATAGACACCATTTGTCATTGGAGTCATTAAAAATATGAAGAAAATTATTGTGAATTTCAGGGAGAAAAAGATAAATGCAAGAAAAAGAACTATCTGGCAGCAGAGAACACTGAATTGGAGTAAAAGGTCTTTTTGAAACAAAGATACGTTGCCAAAATGAGGAGGAGCTGCTTGGAGTTAACTTTTATTTTGATAAATTTCTGCTTCCATTGTTCCAGTTGTTGCTATTATATAGTTAATTAATACAAAATCAGTTTTGCCAATGGGAATTATAATATGATTAAATTTAAAGGAACTGAATGTGACATCTTATACTCGGAAAGAAAAATGAAACGAGTCATGAAATCTTGAACACGTGGGATCAGAATGGGAGATCAGGCGCCGACCAATAGGAAGGCAATTCTTTTGAAAGCCAAAATAAATTTCCCTATAAGGTCCGTATTAGCCAAAAGAATGATGAAGATTGAAAAAAGCTGATGACATTCAGGGGTGATTGCATAATTTGTGGGACTCAGTGCAAAATGAAAATGTGGCACCATTTGTTCAAAACGCAGAAAAATAATTCCTTTAGAGGTACTAAAAATGTTTTTCCTTTCTTCTGTGGCTTCTTCCATCACTTGTCATGAGGGGTGTGTGTGTGTCTGTGTGTCTGTGTGTGTTTATGTTTAAATTTGCTCTCTGAAGTTGCTTTAAGTAAAACATAAAAATAAAAATTGTATTCATTAGCATGAATTTTGCCACCCACATTTATATTGTGTGTAATGCCAGTTTTAAATGAAAAAATAAGACTGTTAACCGTTTAAGTAGAATCACTGAAATGATACAATTTGTATTTTGTCCTTTTACATGGACATATATTTTCTTGTTATCAGGCAGTTGAAAACCCTGCACAAAACTAACTCAGTTATTTTTATTTCAGTTCTTGATAGGCATGCATTCTGACAGTACTGTCCACCTCAGGCTTACTGTTGAGTACAAAAGAGATGAAAGAAAAAGTAACTGAGTAACTCCTTCTCGTTCCTTCTTTATCGCTTTTTTTGTACCTAGTTGGCAAATACATTAAAGTAATGAGTAGGAAAGAATATGGCAGAGTTTCATGGTGGTTGATTTTCTTAGAATGCCATTGCCTTCTTTCTGCATTTGAATCAAGAACTGGTTCAAATGGAAATGTAGTCTCTCATTATTGCCTGGCACCCGCTTCCTCAATCATGATGTAACAGGCATTCATTGACTTTCTTTTTGTCTCTCTGAACTGCTCTACGTTTTGAGTCCACAATATTTCTGTGCTCATGGGACATCATGAATACTCTATGGAAATGAGGCAGCAAGGAATGGCACAAATACGTTTTGCATATGTGTATCTCCCCTGCCGGCACACATACTCCATTGTCCCGCCAGTCTTCACTTGCAAAACACAAGTTCAAACATAAAATTATTAAGAGTTTCCAGACATTCTCAGCAGAGCAATTAATCAAATGTGGGCCTCTTCTGAGCATGGGACCTGCTATAACCACCAGATCATGTAACAACGAAGCCAGCTTTGATGACATGTTAGCTTAAGGAACTTTAAAAAGTAGTATTCAGATCAAGAAACAAAATAGAAAAAGAATCTAAATCTTTTTGGATTGTAATAGTTTTATTTTAAAAATTTTAATAACTTTGGAATGTTAAGAGTCAACTCTTCATAACTGGAGACCTTAACTACAGTCTTTTTTTTCCCTTTGAAGTGACGAAGTTCTGCTCTAATCCAACCCATGCAAATGTATATTTAAGTTACCAAAAGAATTATTATTTCCAAAAAGTTGTGAGTAGGGGCAGAGCAGGGTTCAGTGTAGAATCTTCTATTAGCTAACCTTCCTATTTTAAGACTACCTATTTCTTCAGTTCTACTTTTCAGTATTCTACTTGCCACTGTCTTTATAAAAGCTTTAAAAGTGTCATGTATCATCTTTTTTTTTTTTTTGAAACCGAGTCTCGCTTTGTCGCCAGGCGCCAGGCTGGAGTGCAGTGGGGATCTCGGCTCACTGCAACCTCCACCTCCTGGGTTCAAGGAGTTCTCCTGCCTCAGCCTCCTGAGTAGCTGGGACTACAGGCACATGCCACCACACCCAGCTAATTTTTGTATTTTTAGTAGAGACAGGGTTTCACCATGTTGGCCAGGATGGTCTTGATCTCTTGACCTCATGATCCGCCCACCTAGGTCTCCCAGAATGCTGGAATTACAGGCGTGAGCCACCACGCCTGGCCTATCATCATATTTTTTTACTGGATACAGAATCAGTGTCCAAAGTGCATGAAAGTCAGGATTAGAACTCAAAAATGCACAATTCTCCTTTGTGCCTCTTGCCACAGAAACATGGTATTTATGTCTGCAACTATACTGATAGTGATAAAGCATTCTAAACATTTATAAAGAGCAGCAGTTATGTTGCCTTTGAACAGCATATGAGTCGACTGGTTTCCATTAAACTAATTTAGTAATTTAAAAGTTATCTTCCTGTTATCTGCTTTTATTGTAGCCGTATTAATCTATAGAATATCTATATAATCAATTTTTTCCTCTACTTTCACCACTTCTTCCCTGGGAAGGCACTGGTTAGAGAGCATGGCTAAAATTTTTTTAGGATCGTTACCCACAGTGTTTCAATGTATATAAAAAGTTTTTTCCTGCTTCTGAAAGTAGCATTAAGATGGAAGTCATTGGGGAAAAAAAGTGCCTCTGTGTTTTATATTTAGGAATTGTGGTGAGCCTTCTATCCTGCAAATAAAACACTAATAAAAAAGTCTCATATGGAGATCAGCCTTGCCAACATGGTAAAATCCCATCTCTACTAAAAATGCAAAAATTAGCTAGGTGTGGTGGTGCACGCCTGTAGTCCCAGCTACTCAGGAGGCTGAGGCAGGAGAATCGCTTGAATCTGGGAGGCAGAGTTTGCAGTGACCCAAGATGGTGCCACTGCACTCTAGCCTGGGCAAAAGAGTGAGACTCCATCTTAAAAAAAAAAAGTGACCCAGGGAAATTGGAACACTTAATATCTATCATTTAGAGTGTAAATAGTATATAAATGTAAAAGAGAGAAAAAGCTACTTGATTTCTACATTGATATCTAAAATCATTTTATTACACATTTAAATAAAGACAACTGTTACACATATCTCATGAAAATATATGGTGTAATTAGCACATAAAAATTGATTAGTATTTCTCATGGAGAGTTAGATCCAATGGAAGGATATGAGATAGGCTACGAATGAGTAGATCCAGAAATTGAAAAGAATAGGAACCACTGTCAGGATAAATTAATTCCAAACGTTTTCAGTCTTTGGGTCCCATGTCACATTTTGCTTAAAATAAATGCTGTATCTTCCCCATTATTCTTCCCCACTTTTCTCCTTAGGGAAAGAATCCTTAGGTCAGTCAGCTAAGCCAACTCTATCACTCAGGGTTCCTAAGGGAAACAGAACAAATAGCAGTAGGTATACATAGAGCAATTGTTTTATGCACACACACACACACACACACACAGATATATATATATATATATATATATATATATAACATATATACACACCACACACGTGTTTCAAATATACATGATTTATTTAAATTGCTCATGCAATTGTTGGGGCTGA
The DNA here is from genome assembly GCA_963573385.1 of Cacajao melanocephalus. NCBI lineage: Eukaryota > Metazoa > Chordata > Mammalia > Primates > Pitheciidae > Cacajao > Cacajao melanocephalus. The sequence goes on along the minus strand of CAUYLG010010480.1, from coordinate 41,158 downwards.
GCTGGTAATTTCAGAATCTGTAGGGCAGATCAGCAGGCTGAAAACACAGGCAGGAATTCTTGCTGTCTTGAATTTGAAGTTTATAGGGCAGGCTGGGAGACTGGAAACATGGGCAGGATATCTACCTTAAAATCTTGATGCATAATTTTTTTTTTCCAGGAAAGTTCAGTTTTTGCTCTTAAGGATTTCAGTTGGTTGGATAAGGCCCCCCAAAATTATTGAGGTTAATCTGCTTTACTTAAGTCAACTGACTATATATGTTAACCACATCTACAAAATAGCTTCACAGCAACACCTAGATTAGTGTTTGATTAAGTCACTGGGTACTAATGCTTATGTTGACACATAAAATGAAACATCACCCCAACTTCAGTGAAAGGAGTTTATGGTTTATAATAATGATAACTAGGACTGGATTGTGACAGCATAGCTGTAGGAAGCAAGACAGGACTAGAGTGCCTCCTTATCCCTAGATCTTTTACAAATTCAGCATGATCTCTCAGTGATACAGTGAATATCAATTGCTTTGCACATTGCCTGGAATTTAGTAATTGCCAAAAAATCTGAATTAGTATTTAACTAGTTTAAATCCTGGGAAGCCCTTGAAATATCCAGGCAATAATAAGCAGCTGGATGTAGGGCTCTAGAGCTGCTACCAAGATATTAATTAAATCAGTTGGAACAGCTTCCTCTATGATGTGGACTGCAAAGTATGAAATATGGAAAGGATAATTTTGTTACAATGAGGGAATAACAGAGCAGACGTACATATAGAAGGAATGCCAATGTTATTTGGGTTGGGGATTTGGAGAGGGGTATACAAGAAAGGGTTAGAATTGAGGCACTATTAGTAGGAATTCGTAATCCTAACCTCTCCATTCCGCTCACCTTTTCTATGCATTAGATTCAGCAGTGTGGCATAACCTTCCTCAAGTCTTTCTCTCTATTCCCTCTACCCCTACCAGAATAATAATTCTACAATGAAAGGATACCCATTTCATCCCGTAGTTTAAAACTTACCAATGACTATCCATAATTATTTTCCAAATTTCATAACACGTGACATCTATAGCTTTCAGATTCCAGCCTACTTCATGGTTTAATTTCTGGTCATTTCCCTCACCGTTTGCATTCTATTCTTAATACATGTTGAACACACTTCCATTTCTGCAAGTTTGCCTTGTCTCTTTTGCCTCTGAACTTTTCAACACCCTCGTATTTATTTCCAGTACCCCACTAAAGTTAAAGTGCTGAAAGATAGCAACCACCCATACTCTTTTTTTTTTCTGCGTCTGTTTGCCCAGCACAACACAAGGCACATACAGGTGCATAATCGTACCCACTCTACCCTTCAGATGCCACGTTCTTTAAGCATAGAAAGCATACCTATTTCATCTTTATGCCTCTCACAGCGTTGTTTGCAAATTACTTTACACTTAGTTTCCTCAATAAATTCTTGCTGAATTCAGTGGAAGCAGTGATAGAACTATAAACCCCTATAATCATTTGAAATAGGGAAATTATATTCCAAGTGTTACAAAATGGGTATAAATGAACCATATGTGTTGATTATATATGGGGACTGAAAATGCTGTAAAGTGCACATACGGTAGCAAGAACACAACTCTACTGTATTACTAAATGTGAGTCATGTAAAACTAATATGCTAGCAATAAATGTTAATTAAACATTCAATTAAGAATTTTCTTGCCCTTTTGAAACTTAGAATGGCTTGAAGGAGATTATTTGAGTCTCTTAAAAGCACTTTCCTGGTAAATTTAAATAGGTACTTTTTTCTCTCCATTTAATTTCTTTCTTTTATCTCTTTTTTTTGCATAGAAATTAGGCACATCCCCTCATATACTTGACTTTTATTTTGCCTTTAGTTTTTAAATATTTATTTATTTATTTAATTTAAAAATTTTTATTTTAAAATGTACACATTTATGGGGTACATATGATACTGTGATATATATATAATACAGAATGATCAGAGCAGGGTAATTAGCATATCGATCATTTCAACTGTTTAGCATTTTTTCGTGTGTGTTGGAAATGTCCAATATTCTCCTCTAGCTATTGAAACTCTAAAACATACTATTGTTAACATTTAATTTCCTTGAAGTGTACAGAGATTAGGAAAATGATTCTAATGACCTCAATTTTTGGCTCTTTAACTTTAAGAAGGGCCTTTGCATAATATTTTGAGAAGCCCCCACATAAAAATACACCATTTCCTGTGCTTTCTTTCAGAAAGCTTTGGGTCTTCTGCCTTCCAACCAGAATTCTGGGTGTATATCTAAATCCTTTAATATAAATACACACACACACACACACACACACACACACACACACATACACGCTCATATGCATATGCACAATTCCAAAGCAGCCATGATGTAGATCACAGTTAGTCCAATGCTTTTGTTCTGGAACTTTCTTAATTTCAGGGGTATATCTTAGGAATCTGAAGCTATCTGGATCACCTAACAGGTCCTTATTATTCCATAAAGACTTTGTATAGAACAAGTCTGTAGACGTGGAAAGCTCAGAAATCATGCCTGTTTTGTTCATTGTTATTTCTCATGTTTTGCACTAAATTTAGTGCATGGTTGGTACTCCATATACATTTGTACACTGGGAAATAGGTCATGAGTTTATAGGGTTAAGCGTATACATACTCCCTAGTAATAGCAGTAGCTGCTAAAGATACTTTGAACAGTAAGGGATATGGTATTCACACACACAGAAACACACTATGTTGTACTAATCCTGCAGTAACTAGGGATCATTCATAGGAAGGAAGTGATACCCAAATAGCATTCACTGGCAGTAGACTCTGAGTATACGCATGGTAGCTGACTTTAGCTGGAGTAAAAATGAATAGGAAAGAAAGGCCATATAATGACAGATGCTTTATTATGTTAATTTAAAGATACATCTTTCCCCAGTTTAACACATTAAGAATAATAATTCATATTAAAATTAATAATTATTGAAATCAATGAGGAGATCTGAAGGAATAAAAAGTTATTCCTTGTTAGCTGAGTACAGCAAGGAAGAATGCCTGTGCAGAAACTTCTTCAAATACCTTTACAAGGAAGTAATGTTATAGCTTATTGGGAGGAACACAGCCCTATGATAATATGCAACAAAAATGCTTAGAATGGCAAGCAAAGTTTCAAGCACTCTCATTTGTATATTTTCCTCAAGCAGGATGTTTGCCATGAGCAACTTAAAAAAAAAGTCCTGTTGTTTTTCTTAAGAAAGACACCAGTGGTTATTTCTCAATAACTTAACGTTAACCCAGGAGCCAGTAAAATTTTCCAGCTGGGGTGAATAAGGCCTGAGGAAAATGTTGAAAGAAGAAGGGGTTTAAGGTATTTCTGGAAAATATAGTTTTGACATCCTCCTGTCATTGTCAACCAGGTGGCAGTTGTGACATAGACACCACTGACTGCACAGAAGCAAATTTGGTCATAGTTTTTCATATTGCCATTTTAAATGAATTATGCTTGTGCTACAATCATTGTGCTTAGTTGCCTTTAAAAATGTCTTTAAAAATTACATATGATTCTGTACTAAAGTGAAAAATTATTGTATGTAGAGAAAGAAACAGAAACCATGCAGTAGGACATATATTTAATAGTTCAGAAACAAGTATCTGTCCTAAAAGCAAAGAAAGAAATCTTAAAATTTTTCTTGGAAATCAAAAACAAAGTGATTTGTTGGAGTTAAGAGAGAAAGATTCCATGGGAAGAAAAAGATGTGTTAGCTTTTGCTTCTATTGACTATCACATGCCAAACAAGAAAGCGCCAGCAGCAAATTTTGCAGAACAGGTGTCATCAGCTTGTGAGAAAATCCCAGAGACTGTAGCGGAGTACTCTTAAAGGAAATGCTGCATCACTAATGCTCTTTATGGCATAGGGGACCATTTTTAGTGATGAAACACAGATAAATATCAAAACCACTGGGTTTGAAAGGGATGCAGAAAAGTTGCAGTCTAAATGTGGAATTGTTTAGGAATATATTAAGAAATGTATTTCACCAATTTAAAAATATACACAAATTTGATGATGGTAAATCATCTACAACAAAAACTGTTTAAACAGCTCTTCCAATAAGCATAAGATAAAAATTATAAGAGAGAAAGCATTGTGTCACAGTTTTAAGGGCAGCATTTTTTTTTCTTTCTTTGTGAGTCATAACAATGTCTTACATTAATAGCCCTTAGATTCTGTTTTATATTAATGCTATCTGGATCCTGAAGTATCTGGAAAATTGTTTTTGGCCTGGGGAAATAAGTGTGCTTCAAAACTGCAGAATCTCACCTTCATGGTAAGGAGAAGGAAGACAGAGGAATTAGAAAAGAATAAAAGACATTTAAAAGAAATGTTCCATGCAATCTAAAACAAGATCGCTGTCATTAATATGGTTAAATAAACAGTACAAGCTGATCCCCAAAGCACTTTCAGATTAGAAGTTTAGTCTTAGAACAGCCTGTTTTACAAAGTCCATACTCTTCGGTGGAGCTCTGGGGGAGACACATAAGGGAGAGGGGAGAGGCAAGCATATACTTGGGCAGCTAGATGGTCTAAATCAGCCGTGTATCTTTCGGTGTGGCAGAAGTTGCAGCCATGTTAAGATTCCTTTCACATTCTAATCACATCTGTTGTTGTGTTGTCCTAGCACTGAGTCACGGGCAGTCCTGGGTTTACCTGACCGCATAATCTGATGTTGGTGATGGTACGTAGCTAGGTGAACCATTCATTTTAAAGCGATAGAATATGTCTTGACAGTGGTTTTACACCCCTTTCCATACCTACGGCAGCAGTTCACAGCGCTATAAAATTAACTTAGACTGACTTTCATGACTCTACATTTTTCATTTCCTTCTGGGTTGCCACACCCTCTGGGAATCAGACTAGCTCTAAATGACTTAGGCAATGAGGCTTCCATTTCTTCCCCTGGGAAACTAATGTACAGTCTAATAGACTGTTAGGAAATTGTTTCTGATATTCAGCCTACATTTTCTTTTCCTTAATTGCATCCCGTTACTACATTCTAAACAATTTTTCTTTCTCCTTTGTACCCTACAGATTCTTGTCTAGGGCCATTTCAGTTTGGCCAAGCTTTTTTGAATGAATAACTTTTGTTCTTTGCTTCTACCGGAAGTCAAACTTTCTTGTTTTTAGTTTACTTACTTGATATTCTCGAAATTCCTTTGCTGCTGGCTGTTACTAAGATAGTCAAAAGACTGCCATTTACGAAGGATGGTTTGTCCAGACAAGCACAGAAAATAGTATTACCTTATTTTGAATGTAAAAATTGAATTAATCTCATACTGGCTATTACCATCCCAATTTATTTTTAATCAGACAGCCCTATCTAAATCATCATTTCTACCTATATAAGTTTTTAAAATTGATATTTTTTACATATTCTTCCCCTAAATTATATGTATGTATGTACACACACACACACACACACACACACACCCCACACACACATTTGAGATGATAGTCTTGTAGCTCTGACTCCCAGGCTCCAGTATACTGGCGAGATCTCGGCTCACTGCAGCTTCCACCTCTCAGGCTCAAGAGAGAAGACACTTAATAATAATATTGTAAGGTGTTACAGATAAATGTGTGTTCATAACTGAAGGACAATAATCTGATGTAAGTCTAAGAAAACCGCCATATAACGAGTACTTTTCTCTCCAATATGTAACTTAAATTGAAATATTAACTGCAGCCTTCATAGAGCAAGGAGTCCCCACCATCCTTTCCCCAGTCTCTCCGATTAACCTCCTTGCACAGCAGTGGGAAAGAAGTCAAGAGGCAGGACCTCATGTGCCACGTTCCCAGAATGATGTGAGAGCGTTACAGCAGCATCTAGCAGCCTGATGAAGTATCAGGCTCCTTCACAAAAGAACTGTGTTTCCACATTCATTTATTCTACCCCTCTTGGAGGATAGTACAGTAGGTAGGGAAACATCCTCATAAATGATTAATTCAGTTCTAGAAAAGCATTTGTGTCTCTCCCTTCCTTCTGTTTCTATAGATGCTGTTATGATAAAGCTTGATGGTAATTGCTTCATTCCAGTTTAGAAGAAGATTTGGTAAAAAAAAAAAAAAAGTTATTTGCGATGTTTCGCTTTTTAAGTCGTAAAGCTGTACATTGCAAATTCTGATCTTGAGTATGAAAATTGATAAATAAAATGTTAAGTGTATAATGGAAGGACTTACCTTACACAAACCCAACTGTATGAATTAGAAGAGGGAATGAAAGAAGAAAAAGAGTAACATTGCTGACCTGTCTTCTGGCCACAGAGTGATCAGGATACGGCATTCTTTGAGTTTTATCCCCCTAACCTAATGCTTCTTACAGCTTTAGCACCTCTCTGTGCCAGGGATTATAATAAAGTTTCATACCTCTTGACCCTTTCTGTCCAATCAACTATGGCTTTATTTGCAGCAAAATTCCTCAAGAGTGATTTAGATGGATCATTTTCAATTCCTTTCTTCACATTCTGTTTTAGAAGATTTTACTCTGAAGTAACGTCAGGCTTACTTACAGAAAAGATGTAAGAGTAGTGTGAAGACATGTTGTATACCTTTCATCCAGATTCCATAATTGTCTCCTTATTAACATTTACGTTGTTGTTTCTCTTTTTCTCAAATAAGTACATTTTATGCATTTTCGTAACAATTGGAGATGGCCCTTAACACCTAAATATTTCAGTATGTATATCCAAAAACAAAGATTAGTCTTTTACATAACCACGGTCCAATTAGCAAAATCAGAAAATCGTTATTGATATAATACTGTTACACAATTGACTGACATTCTTTCTATTGTGCTACTGCTTCAAAAGTGTCATTTAGAGCAAACATAACGACTATTAGGACAACAAATAATAATTCTGGTCACTAATGCAATCGCACGGAGATTACTTTTGTGCAATTTCAGTTTCCAGTTGTATGTTGCTAGCAGATAGAATAACAATTGTTTTTTATACACTGAGCTTACGTTGTATAACCATTCTAAACTCATTCATTAGTTCTAATAGTTTTCTGGTACATTCTATCATTTTTTTTTAATATAAATGACCATTTAATCTTTGACTAAAAATGGATTTATTTACTTGTTTTCCAAATTGAATGCTTTTTATTTCTTTCTCTTGCCTTACTATCCTGGCCAGAACCTTCAGTATGTTGAATAGAAGTAGTGGGAGTGAGTATCCTTGCTTTGTTCTAGTTCTTGGGGAAAAAGCATTCAGTCTTTCATCTAAGTGTGATACTAGCTGTAGCTTTTCTGTGGATGCCCTTTGTAAGAATGTGGAACTTCCTTCCATTATGGGTTGGGTAGCGACCCCCAAAACATTTGCCCACATTTAAATGTCTGGAACCTGTGGATGGTATCTTATTTGAAAAAAAAAAAAAGCAATTATGATGTAATTAGGTGAAAGATCTTGAAATGACAGCATTATGGATTACCCAGGTGGGCCCTAAATTCAGTGACAAGTATCTATATGAGACAGAAAGGAGAAAATGTAGACACACACAGAAGGTGAAGTGAAGACGGAGACAGATATTGGAGTGATTTGGCCATAAGCCAGCAAAGCCAAGGAATGCCAAGGGTCACCAAAACCTGGAAGAGGCAGAGAGGAATTGTCCTCAGAACCTCTGGGGAGAGTGGACCTGCTGACACCTTGATTTTGTATTTCTGGCCTCCAGATTTATGAAATAATAAAGGTCTGTTGTTCTCTGCCACCGAATTTGTGGGGATTTGTTATAGCAGCCAAAGGAAAATAATATGCCTTCTATACCTACCTTGCTGAGAGTTTTTAACAGGAATAGCTATTGAATTTATCATCTATATTTCCAAGTTTGTTTATATGGTGAATTGCACTGATACATTTTTAAATCAATCAATATTTTATTCCTGGAATAAAATCCATTTGTATTCAATTTAAGAACATTTGTTCAGCATTTTTGCCCTATGTTTATAAGGGATATTGGTCCGTAATTGTCTTACGTAGTGTTTGATTTTGGAACCAAGGTAATTCTGGCTTCATAGAATGAGTATGAAGCATTCCCTCTTTTAAAATATATGAAATAGTGTATATAGGTTTGGTATTATTTCTTCCCTAAATGTTTTGTAGAATCCACAAGGGAAGGCATCTGAACTTTGCATTTTTCTCTGTAAGAAGGTTTTTACTAAAAATGAACATTTTAAAATATAGGGTTTTTAATATTAGGTATGTCTTCTTAAATGAGATCTTTTTTCTCTTCAAGGAATTTGTCCATTTCATCTAAATTGTTGCGTTTATTACCATAAAGTTTTCCATAATACTTCTTTATTATCTCTTTAGTATATGTAGAATCTGTAGTAAGAGAACACATGGACGCAGGAAGAGAAGTTTCTCTCATTCCTGCAATTGGCAATTTGTAACTTCATTTTTTTTCTTGATAGGTCTGGCTAAAAGTTTATCCTTTCACAATATTATCAAATAACCAGCTATTGGTTCAATTGATTGTCTGTGTTTTTCTCTTTCCTATTTCATTTATTTCCATACTCTATCATTTCCCTTCTTCTGCATGTTTCAGAGATATTTCTTTCTTACCTTTTCCAATTTATTTAGGTAGGAGCTGAGGTCATTGCCTTTAAACCTTTCTTCCTTTCCAATACAGGTATTTAGTGCTATAAATGTTCCCCAAATACTATTTTAGCAACATGGCACAAGTTTCAATAGGTAGAATTTTCATTTGAACTGAATAGTTCAAAATACTCCCTAAATTTTCTTTGATCTCTTTGACCCATGGATTCTTTAGAATGCATTATATCACTTCCAAATATTTGGAAGAATTTCCTAGAGATCTTTCTGTTATATATTTCTAATTTAATTCCCTAGATTAAATAAGAAATATGTAACAGAAAGATCCTCTAGGAAATTAATAATTATGTATGACTTAAATTATTTTGTCATTAATTTATGTATGACTTATTTTAAATGTATTGACACTTGTTGTATGGTGCAAAATATGGTCTATCTTTGCAAGTGTTCTATGTGCACTGGAAAAGAATGTTCTGCTTTTGTTGGGTAGAGTATTCTATAAATGTTAAGTGAAGTTGGTTAATAGTATAGCTAAAATCTTCTATATTCTTACTAATTTATGTCTATGTGTTCTATCAATTTTTAGAGGGTTTGGTTTGGAAATCACTGACCAATACTGTGTTTTTAAATTCCCCTTGCAGTTCTATCTGTTCTTTCTTCCATTTTGAAGCTCTGTTATTAGATGCATAAGCATTTACAATTTATGTCCATAATAAGCTGATCTCAAGCTTGATCAGTTACTACAATTCTTCTTTTATAAAATCAATTATTTTGTTTTAATTTCCCATTTTGCAAATTTGCAAACATACACAAAAGCAGAGAGGAAAGGAATATTATATACCCATGTCTCAGTTTCTGTAACTATTATTTATTTATCTTTAATTAGACTTTAAGTTCTGGGATACATGTGCAGAACGTGCAGGTTTGTTACATAGGTATATATGTGCTATGGTGGTTGGCTGCATCCATCATCCCATCATCTATATTAGGTATTTCTCCTAATGCTATGCCTCCCCTATCCCCCCACCTCTCCAACAGGTCCCAGTGCATGATGTTCCCCTCCCTGTGTCTATGTGTTTTCATTGTTGATCTCCCACTTATGAGTGAGAACATGCAGTGTTTGGGTTTCTGTTCTTGTGTCAGTTTGCTGAGAATGATGGTTTCCAGCTTCATCCATGTCGTTGCAAAGGACATGAACTCATCCTTTTTTATGACGTCATAGTATTCCATGGTGTATATGTGCCACATTTTCTTTATCCAGTCTATCATTGATGGGCATTTGGGTTGATTCCAAGTTTTTGCTATTGTGAATAGTGCTGCAGTAAACATACATGTGCCTGTGTCTTTATAATACAATGATTTATAATCCTTTGAGTATATACCCAGTAATGGAATTGCTGGGTCAAATGGTATTTCTAGTTCTAGGTCCTTGAGGAATCACCACACTGTCTTCTGCAATGGTGGAACTAATTTACACTCCCACCAACAGTGTAAAAGCCTGCTTATTTCTCCACACCCTCTCCAGTATCTGCTGTCTCCTGAGTTTTTAATGATTGCCATTCTAACTGGCCTGAGATGGTATCTCATTGTGGTTTTGATTTGCATGTCCTTAGTGACCAGTGATGAGGAGCTTTTTTTCATTTTTCCTGGCTGCATAAATGTTTCCTTTTGAGAAGTGTCTGTTCATATCCTTTGCCCATTTTTTGATGGGATTGTTTGTTTTTTCCTGTTAATTTAAGTTCTTTGTAGATTCTGGATATTAAACCTTTGTCAGATGGGTAGATTGCAAAAATTTTCTCCCATTCTGTAGGTTCCCTGTTCACTATGATGATAATTTCTTTTGCTGTGCAGAAGTTCTTAAGTTTAATTAGATCTCATGTGTCAATTTTGGCCTCTGTTGCCATTGCTTTTGGTGTTTTAGTCATGAAGTCCTTGCCCATGCCTATGTCATGAATGGTATTACCTAGGTTTTCTTCTGGGATTTTTGTGGTTTTAGGTCTTACATTTAAATCTGTAATCTATCTTCAGTTAATTTTTGTATAAGGTATAAGGATGGGATCCAGTTTCAGCTTTCTGCATATGGCTAGTCAGTTTTACCAACACCATTTATTAAATAGGGAATCCTTTCCCCATTGCTCGTTTTTGTCAGGTTTGTCAAAGATTGGATGGTTGTGGATGTGTGGTGTTATTTCTGAGGCCTCTGTTATGTTCCATTGGTCTATATCTCTGTTTTGGTACCAGTACCATGCTGTTTTGATTACTGTGGCCTTGTAGTATAGTTTGAGGTCAGGTAGTGTGATGCCTTCAGCTTTTTTTTTTCTCCTTAGAATTGTCTTGGCTATGTGTGCTCTTTTTAGTTCCATATAAAATTTAAGGTGGTTTTTTTTTATTCCCAATTGTGAAGAAAGTCAATGGTAGCTTGATGGGGATAGCATTGAATCTATAGTTTCCATAACTATTAATATTTGTCATATTTGTTTCCATACTGGATGCACTCTCTCCTTTTTTGCTTGAATATTTTTGCAAATCCTAGCTACCAAGATACTGAGATATTCTTTAAAGAATATGTATAACTGGAATTCTGTTGTCACACAGAGTTCCCTAACAGAAATTGCATAGTATGACCAAAATGCAAATTGATATTCAAATTCTCTCAATTCTTAAAAAATGTATGTATGAATAGAAACTGAAACATCATAGATTTTAGTTTGTTGTTTTGGCTGGTGAGGATATATCCAAATGAAGTCTTCTCAATATTTTATGGTTGTATGTCTTTTAAGTAAAGTGGTCTTATAATCTGTTGCCCTATCCTAAATGCTTCTGAACTTATGGGAGAATAAATAATTACATTGTGGTAACAAGAGTAAATCGTGACTGTCAGCCAACTGGTGAATATACTCATCTACACTTAAGTCTTTTTAAAATTATTTGTGATCTGTTGTCACCTTTTCTTAATGCAATTGGAGAAATGGTTCAGTTTTTCCTATAAAATACCTTTATTCTAGATGTGGCTGAATGTTTCTTGTTAATATCCTTTAACTTGTTTCTCTATCTCCTATATTTTCAATAGACTGAAAATTAGATCTAAAGATTTGATTAAAGTTTTTGTGTGTACCTAGGGGGATGTGTGCAAGAGAGAGAGAGAGGAATAATTTATGGGTCATTCTGTGTTCTTCCTGTTGCATCATTATATAAAAAAGCACATAATGTCTAAGAACCTCACTCTCAGTGATATAAATTTGATCAATAGTGACAGCATGATCTCTTCACTGAAAAGTTTCCCATCAACTTTCACTAGCAGCCTCATTATCTATTACTGATCATTGTCTGAATCATTTATTTTATTAGTAATTGTGTTAGCTTGTGTTCACACTGCTATGAAGATAGTACCTGAAACTGGGTAATTTATAAACAGGACAGGTTTAATTGACTCACAGTTCCACATGGCTGGGGAGGCCTCAGGAAACTTACAATCATGGCAGAAGGTGAAGGGAAAATAGACACACTCTTCACAGGGCAGCAGGAGAGAGAGAGCAAAGAGGGAACTGCCAAACACTCTTACCACCATCAACTGTCATAACAACTCAATCACTGTCATGAGAACAGCATTGGGGAAACAGTCCTCAGGAGCCAGTTACCTCTCACCAGATCCCTCCCATGAACGTGAGGATTGTAATTTGACACAAGATTTGGGTAGGGACACTGACTCAAACCATATTAATTATCACAAAATTGTTATTTTTATAATTCTATTATTTCTTTTGTGGTAATTAGCTGGAGAGTGTAGGTATTGAAAAATGTATCTACTAAGGCTATTTAATTATCCTGAAATACAGGTTACACTGTAAGCGTAGGACAAATGCTATTTGTTTTTGTTAATGATCAGTTTTCAGGATAGTAAGTGAGTGCTCTGGCAGTTTTCCATGAGTTACAATGTCTTTTATCTCTCCCTCTTTTTTTATTGTTTTGTTTTAGTATCATTATTTGTGACTTTAAAATATATTCAACATATTTTAAATAGCTTGCAGACATTATTCATTTTGATGTATATCTCTGGCCATCCCTTTTGTTTTTAAATTCTAATAATCTATTTATGTCTCTTGCTGCAGCAATAAAATTAAATATTGATTTGTTAGTCAAACTAAAATTCTCTTTTTAATAAATGAGTTAATTAATTTGTATTTATTGAAATTACCAGTTTATTGTTTTATATTCTATATTTATAACTTTCTCTTGAAATATTTTTACCTTATTTTGTTGTTGTTCTTGTTTCTATTGTTGTTCATTAAGTGTGCATTCCTCTATTGTGTAACTTAATTCCTATACTACGTTTTTTTCTTGTATTCTATATTAAAGTCAGTTTCTAAAATGTATGTCTTTTACATTTATCTCGTTCATTACTAATTCCTTTCTATTCTCTTTACAGATTCGATTATTGTTTAGTTACTTCTCTTTAGAGCTGTTCTATTACTGATTTATGCTTTTCTTGCAAAGCTTTGACTATTTAAAATTTTTCTAGACTACCTAAAAATCTGAGAGTATTGGTTTTGTCTTGTTCGTGGCTGTGTTTATTGGGTGTGTTTTCATTATTTATTGGAACATTATTTGGTTATTTATATATTGTTTTACAACTTATTTATTTGGTATTTGATTTTAATTTTTTTCTATGTTTAAATAAAGTTCAGTTTCTTTTAACTATTCAGAGAATGTTTCTACGTGAAGAGCAGAGAAAAGCCAAAGTCTCTTTCACACATTCATGGCTCAAGAGCTCCTTCCTCTGTTATTACCATGATGTGTTCAGAAATACGTGTCTTTTTGGTTTTTGAGGCTTAGCTTGATTCAGAAAGTTGTCCTGCCTCTACCTCTGAAACATTCACAGCTTTATGAACTTCTGCAATAGTCCTCTTACCTTCAAAAATTGTATTTTGTGGTTATGGTATATTCTGAGGTCTTTCTCTGCTAATCTCTTCCCCAGTGGTTTGCTCATTGTAGATTCTGTTCTCAGTAGTCTTTTCGGCTGGGCGCAGTGGCTCATGCCTGTAATCCAGCACTTTGGGAGGCTGAAGTGGGCGGATCACAAGGTCAGGAGTTCAAGACCAGCATGACAAATATTGTGAAACCCTGTCTCTACTGAAGATACAAAAATTAATGGGGCGTGGTGGTGCCCACCTGTAGTCCCAGCTATTCGGGAGGCTGAGGCACAAGAATTGCTTGAACCTGGGAGGCACAATGGTTGCAGTGAGCCAAGATTGCATCACTGCACTCCAGCCAGCCTGGGTGACAGAGCTAGACTCTGTCTCAAAAAAAAAAATTTTTTTTTCTTTAGTTTCTTCTTTGAATACTTTGAGATTGTTAAGGCTTAGGCTGTGTCCCACTGCATGTGATTCTTACTGCTTTGCCCTCTCATCTGCAGTTTAGAATCTGTGAAGAATTTTATGTTTCAGTGGTTCTTCCTTATTTTCCTAGCCTCCTGTGTTGTATGCTGACTACATCTCCCTGTATTCTGAAGTGTGTGGCAATTACGGTCATCAAGCTTTGTTGAACATATCATGTGTGAGCTTTGGCTTTTACTAACTGATAAGTATCCCCATCCAAATCTCATGTTGAATTGTAATCCTCACTGTTAGAGGAGGGGCCTGGTTGGAGGTGATTGGATCATGGGAATGGACTTACCCCTTGCTGTTCGCATCATAGTGTGTGAGTTTTCATGAGATCTGGTCTTTTAAACAAAAGTATGTAGCACCTCCCCCTTTTCTCTTCCTCCTGCTCTGGCTGTGTGAAGACGTGCCAGCTTCCCCTTTGCCTTCTGCCATGATTGTAAGTTTCCTGAGGCTTCCCACCATGCTTACTGTACAGCCTGTGGAACTGTGAGTTAATGAAACCTCTTTTCTGCATAGATTACCCAGTCTCAGGTAGTTTTTTATAACAGTGTGAGAATGGACTAATATAAACCTAATTGATTTAATTGGTTTTTAAAAGGGGATCGTTTTGTTAAATGTCTCTGCCATCACATTCTTTTTGTCAGAGTCAACTTATATGCTTTTTAATTTAAATGATGTGGCTGCTCCATAGAAGACAAAGTATGGCGTCCCAGAATTTGATGATGAGTTCAGAAAAAAACTGCCTTTGGAAGCAAAAATTCACTAAAGTATATACATAATATTAAAGATTAGTTGCTTAATGCAATTAAAGTAATTTGTTAATGCCCTTTGAGGTGTACGTGTGTGGGAGTACCTTTTATTAGTATTGGTATTTGTTTTTCTATTCATTAAACACACCCCTCTTCAAACAACCATAGCCCATACTTCTCAAGTAGCTAGCTTAGTTTTGGCATGCAGTCTGCTGAAACAAGATATAGATCTTTGGCCTGACCTTTAACCTCATTAGATAAAACAGTTGCACTGATTGACAAAAATGAATAAAGAATAGCTTTTAACACAGTGCTAATGAGGCCATGATCACAAATTTTACACAAGACCACTGATTTTATTCCATCTTACGGGCACAGGATGTTCTCCAACACTCAAAGTCTTTCCTCCTGCCATAAAAGCCTGCATACTGAGCAGGAACAGACAACTGCAAATCTATCGCATCTATTGGAAACATGCCCAGTTATTGGCCAAACTATTATCCATGTTCGTCTATAGAGACAATGCAAATTCGAAGGATACTAGCAGATAAAGTGAAGTCGGCTCCAAAGTCATTCACTGTGATAAAGAACCAAGTACAACTTACCTCTAATCAGCCCTGCCCCTATTCCTCTGTATATTCTGACTCAAGAGTGTCATGCATCAGTCAGCAGCATTGACTTCACTGGGAGTTGGTTAGAAATGCAGAATCTAAATCCCATTCCAGACCTACTGGAATAGAATCTGAATTTATCAAAATTCCCTGGTTGATATGTTTGTGTATTCAAGTTTGAGAAATACTGGGTTAGACCCCAAAATGTGTAGCATCAACTCGTAGATCTATTATAACATCTCTAGAATTGTCGTGTTGTTATGTGTAAGAGTAAATAAATATCTTCCTGGAACAGCAGTCAACATTCTTCACTTGATGAGTGATAGCATCTCAAGAAATTTTAATAAAAACAGATGACTACTCTTTTTTTTGAGATGGCATCTTGCTATGTTGGCCAGGCTGATGTACAACTCCTGTGCTCAAGGGATTCTCCTGCTTTAGCCTGGAAAGGAGCTGGGATTAAAATGGATGACTATTTTTACAATTTAATATCCTGTTTCTATTAGCCCTGTTTTCTCTTGTGCTATGTGTACGTGCTCCAGTTGTTATCTGTGCATCTGCCTTGCATTAGCTTTATATTGAGGTAAGAGAATTTTTAAACCTCAGTTGTGTTTTCTCCTAATACTACAAGACTTAAGAAAACAATTGTCAAATGGCTTAGCCTAATCCATTACAAAATTCCTTTAAGTATCTAGATACACTGTGGAGCCATTCCACTGATAACTATACTTTACTTAATACACTTAGTTATCTGATGTATCACCTGTGTGATCTCTTTATTGGAAGGGCTCCAATCACTTGCCTTTTTATTCATTTGTACTAGTTTTCTTATTCAAGATTATTTTAAGAAGGCAGCACTGTATCTCAAGTGTTTTATTTTCTAGTCCAATAGGAATATCTGTTGTACTTTCAAAAACTATATCCCAGGATACATTTTTTGTTATTTCTCAGAATATTTGTGGGGAAAATAATCTCCTTATATAATTATATTAACACCTTGTTTTCTTGGGATAGTGTGGACACAGTGTCTGAAAATGGACTCTGATTTGTCATCAGATTAGTCGATGATGCAAAGAAAGCAAAGCTCTGTTTTAATAGTCTTCTATGTGTTATTAGTTCATTTCTATCCTAGCAAGCTCTCAAAACGTCATAGATATATTCTCCCATATCACTGGTTAGCAGGCATGTTTAGCTGATGACTCACGTCTGCAATGTAGTACCTGTCAGTGCTGTCATTTAGCCTAGACCTCTTTCTAGAGCTCACCCCTATTTAGTGTTTTAATTTTTAAAATATTTTACATATAACCACTAGTTATATGTGTTTTTGTCCCCTGTTTTCTCCTGCTGTCCATCCTCTGTCTGTCACTATTTGTTTTTGTTTGTTATGTTTTTGGATAAATATTTTTGTAGTAGGGACCTAAAAGTTTGGTAGGAATCAGCTAAATCAGGGGTCCCCAGCCCTGGGAAACCAATGGGTACTGGCCCATGGCCTTTTAGGAACCAGGCCACACAGCAGGAGGTGAGTGGTGGTTGAGTGAGTGAAGCTTCACCTGTATTTACAGCCACTCCCCATCACTTATTTTACCACCTGAGCTCCACTTCCTGTCAGATCAGTGGCGGCATTAGATTCTAGTAGGAGCGCAAACCCTATTGTGAACTGCACATGGGAGGGATCCAGGTTGTGCTTTCCTAATAAGAATCTAATGCCTGATGATCTGTCACTGTCTTCCATCATCCCCGGATGGGACCATCTAGTTGCAGGAAAACAAGCTTATGGCTCCCACTGATTCTACATTGTGGTAGTTTTATAATTATTTCATTATATATTACAATGTAATAATAATAGAAATAAAGTGCACAATAAATGTAATGTACTTGAATCACCCCAAAACCATGCCTAAACCCCAGCCTGTGGAAAAACTGTCTTTTACAAAACTGGTCCCTGGTGCCAAAAAGGTTGGGGACCACTGACCTAGTTGAAAAGGTGGGGAAATGGCATTTCAGGAAAAGAGTTAT
Source organism: Cacajao melanocephalus (assembly GCA_963573385.1). Lineage (NCBI taxonomy): Eukaryota > Metazoa > Chordata > Mammalia > Primates > Pitheciidae > Cacajao > Cacajao melanocephalus. The sequence goes on along the minus strand of CAUYLG010010480.1, from coordinate 23,780 downwards.
CAATGATCTTATTGTCAGTTCTTAGTTCTCATTTTAATAAATCTCTCAGCAGCATTTAATAAATCTCATAATAATGTTCTTCTTCCCGAAACATCTTTTGCTCTTGATTCTGATGACATTTGTGTCTTGGGACTCTTCCTTCCTCACTCATTGCTTCTCCTAGGACCCTAACAAATCCCTCCTCACCTCCCTACCTTGATATTTGGGGTGCCCTAACAACAGTTCTCTGGCTCATTGATTTCTCTGTAAGCATTTACTCTCAGAGTGATCTCATCTAGCTGCATGCTTTGAACACCATCTACATGCAAAAGACTGTCAATATTGTAATTCAGGCCTCATTACTCCTCCGACTCTAAGCTCATATATTCAATTGTCAATTCAGCCCCTCTACTTTCATATCTGATAGCTGTCTCAAAATTAATATATCCAAAAGTGAACTTTTAATTTTGTCCCTAAACACAAACATACCTGCTACTCTCGCGGTGTCCCCTATCTCAGGAAGTAGAATTCTAGGCTTCCAAAAATCCTGGAGACACCTTGACTCTTCTTGATCACACCTACATGCAATATATTAACAAATCTTATAGAACTACCCTTGAAATATATCAAGAAAGCTCATTGCTTCTCCCACTTAACACCTACCACTCCTGCTGGAGCTACCATCATTTCCCACTGGGTTTATTGCAAAAGCTTTTTAAATGTCCACCCTTATTCTAGCTTGACTTCCTAAATTCTAGTCCAACATGTCAGAGTTTTGCTTTTATAGCACAGGTCAGATCTTGTCATTTCTCTTCCCTATCTTATACAGGGTAAATCCAAAGCTTTATGATAGTCTAAAAATCTTTGTCCAAAAAAGTCCCTGCTAATTATGCAACTTCATACCTTATTACTATCTGCCTCCCTTAATCCCAACCAGCCCTGTGGCCTCCTTGGTCTTATTTGAACATGCCAGTTACTTTCTAGCTTCAGTACCTACCTTGCTGTTTCTGCCTGAGTGCTCACAGCTTACCCCCTCACTATATTAAAATCTCTGTTCAAATAGCATCATTTTAGAGAGGACTACTTTGACCAACCCTCCCCTTAAAATCCCTCTGCATCCTCTTACCCTGATTTGTTTTTCTTCTTAGCTTTCATAATTACAGATATATTATGTCTCTGTTTATTGTTCGTCTTCCCAATAGAATGCAAGAGCAGAAGCTTTGTATTTCTTGTTCATTTCTGTATCTCTGGTGCCTGGAATTATAGGTATTCAATAAATGTATGTATTGAAAGAAAAATTGAATAGATAAATGTAGAAAGCAAAGTACACAGAAAAATCCCATCTAAGGGACATACGTAGAGTATGAGGTATATGAAGAATGTACAAAGATGTTGATGACTAGTGGCATAAACTTGGTATATGGTCATGGAGCTTCTCCAAAAATTCTATGTAGTAACTGTATTTTTAAAATGTATAAATAGTGACATTCAAATACGGGTTAAATCAACTTTAGAAACCACTGATTATATAAGCATGTGTTAAGTTTCTACTTTGAGCCAAGCACTATTGTTAAGCACTGTCACTACAAATGGGGAATGTGACATCACTGGACAACAAATTTGGAGGGGAAAGTATAGGTTTAAAACTAGATAAGATGTTGTAAACAGTCTATATATTTAGCTTCAGTATATGATTCTCTTCATATGGTTAAATCTTACAATAGTTTATAGGCAATGAGAGATGAATAACCCCAGTGTGGTATACAGGTCAAAGCTGGAGGCAAGGCTGGAGGTTTTTTTTTTTTTAACAGAGATCCTACCTCCAGCCTAAGAACAAAATCTCTGTATCATTTTTAGAGTGAAAGACATTACTCTGAAGTTTGATAGCACTTATTATCAGTATCATTTGTTTAACAATACAATAGACCCTATACCACTGTTGCCTTTTTGTTTATCTGTGTCACATTCCATTTGAAGTCTGGTGTAAAGCATAGTAACAGTATAACCTAGCATTCACTATATATTTGTTGCTTGATTGGACTAAGGACTTAGCAGAATAAGGCAATGTGTTAGTAGAGCCATAAACAACATGCTGGATTAATAATCATGATCAGGCATAAAATTTCCTCCTATTCTTGAAGAGTTTCTCATAATCCTCTCTCTCCCTTGGGAGTAAAAATCTTTATAGATTTGAAAAGCCATAAGAAGACTGAACTCGAATCCTTAAAATTTTTTCAATCTACATATTAAAATAAGCCAAGAACATGCATCTGTCAAAATGACAGGTTGGATATGGACTTCAAATAATACTGTGTTCTCATATATGTTTTTTCTAAGATCGTCCTCCCACTTCAGACTTTCAGTGAACCAGAGTCTGGGATGCAAAGTAGCTCATTCAAATTTTAATTCAGGCAAAGAGAATATGAGCTTAATGTAAAACTTTCCATATAGTTGTGTTATGAATTTATAAGAGCAGCTCCATAATTTATATGTTGATGGGACATATTTCCAAAACAACCTGGTATGATTAATGAAACAGTGTGTCACAGTTCAGCAACTGAATAGGTAATGTAGCTGTAGGGCTTGATTTCTAAATCACTGAACTCATCATGCATAGATAGGAGAGACTGCATCCCTCTGTGATAAAAATAAAGATGAAGGAGCATGTGACATGAACAGCAATGGCATTAAAGTTGAATAGCATGCACAAATACCCATTTACGTTTTTAACTTTAGAAAAGGATATAAGAAACCATAAATAAATTTTCATAATTGGCAAATATCCAGAACAGCTTCTTCAATTCAAATAAAAATGGCGACGATGATCGTGATGACGATGATGATGATGATGCCTGTCATGATTGATCATTTTCTGCATGTCAGGTACTATTAAGAGCATTAATATAATTACACTATGACACTCAAAAATGAAGAGCAAGATACTACTAGTTCCTAGCTCCATTTAGATGTGAAGGAACTTCCTTGATTTTCATCCAACTGACCTTCTGTTTCACAGTTCCATCTGCACTCATACATACGCATGTTTTTATCCTTGGCCTTACTCCTGTTAGATATATACATTTTTTCTAAACTTAGAAAATTTTCTGAATCCTGGATCTAGTTCTTTCTTTTTTCCTTATATCCTGGCAACCTTTATTGCCTCCCAAGTCCTATTATGAGAGTAAATATATTCTCTTTTAAGGTCTACCATTAGCTTAATCTTGCAACAGATAATTCTCAAGCTAATGCCAATTTGAAGAATGGTAAGTTATCAGTTTAAAATGAAGAGATATGTAAATTAAGAAGTCTTTCCCAGTTATGTGTATCGTAACACATAGAATATAACATATAGCCTCTGTTTTCAAAGCTATCCCTGTTACTCAGTTCACAGTCTATGTAAACAAATACACAGATCTATCAAGCAAACGCTGAAGAGCACAGAAGAGATAAATAAATCTTATAATAAATTTGTGGTCCCATTTAGGTCATATGTAGAAAGGTTAATGAATAACTTTAAAATCTGTTATTAGCTAAAGCAAATAATTTAACCTTTTTTTCAAAAAAGCTCTAGAACGCCTTCTACCAGGAGTACCAATCTAGTGCTATTTCAGGCTCCCTGCGTTTGTGTTGGTCAGATTGCTGGTCAGAGAACACACACAGCAGATTCTCTGAGCATATCCTTTAGAATCCTATAACTGGGCAGCTAGAACTAGCTATTTAGTCGATGAGACAAAAAGTGTTTCTTTAAAAATATCTCCTCTCATTTACACACAGAAAGTAACTGTTCATTCCAGAGATGATCTTTAACAAAAGCCTCTTTTTCTAGAGTGTTGGTGTTTAATTAGAAGGAAACTATGTATTCTTATATAAAGGAGCAGTCTTAAACTAGTTTGTTATTCACAATGGTTTCCTTGAAATTATTTGGTTCCAAATCTCCAAAGCAAGGTTTTCATGGTCAAGGCAACAGAAACAGAGGTTCAGAAAGAAGTCACTCTATCTAGAGAAAAAAATGTAAAAGAAGCATAAATCATAAGATGCTTAGACTAGAAAGAAGAATAAAATAAAGGTATTGAGCTATACAATAGACTTGGCAGATGTCTGTTTTCCGTAACTAATTAACAGTTTTATAAGCCGGTGGAGAGGTTAAAAGACTCATGGTAATAGTATGTTTGTAATTGAGCTTTAAATGATAAAAGAGAAAATGAAAAGGAAATTGGAATTATCTCTTTCAAATCTTAAGACCATAATTAAAAATGTATTATTGTAATGACATTAAAAATGAAATGTTCTAGACTTACAGGACTGCAAGTAGTTCTTCTAGATAAAGTAGCAATAAACACAAAATCACATGTCAGGCACTCACATGACGAATGAAAAGAGTCAAGCACTGTGCCTGACGTGATCTTTTTTTTTTTTTCTTTTTTTTGAGATATGTTGCCCAGGTTGGACTCAAACTCCTGGACTCAGAGGATCCTCCTGCCTTAGCCTCCCAAGTAGCTGGGACTAAAGGAACATACTACTTCATCCAGGTTTGGAAGTAGATCTAAAATCACTTGTCAGGCGCTGTGCTTGACTCTTTCCGTTCATCATTTCCTAACAGTGGACACATAGGCTGAGGTAGCATTTTAATGCTCATTCCAGAGATAAGGAAACAGAAACTTGCTGAGATTCACTAATTTGCCTTCAGTCACAAACTTGACCAGCCTTATCTGACTTGTGAGATTTGACTCACAAATATATAGTTATTCTATCTCAACATAGGTTAAGAAATAGTTTGATGGCAATGTATAAAGGTTTTTAAAGGGTACTTAGAATTTCTTCACTTGTTCATAATGAACATTTCTGGGACTGTCACATACGCGGGCACTTGTTCAAATACATGGTATTTTTGTGAACAGTATAAACAAGAGTTGATATTAATTAGTTACTTACTATGTGCCTGGCATTCTTCTACAAGCTTTGCATGGATGAGTCATTTAGGCCTTCTGCAACTCTACAAGGTGGGTACTATTATTATCATTCTTTTTTTACAGATGGGGAAGGAAATCAAAGCATAGTGAAGTTAAGAAAATTGGCTAGGATTACACAACTGTTATAAAGAGGCTGGTTCCAACATCTGTGTTCTTGACAACCATGCTATGAAGGATGTTTTCCTGTAGACCCAGCCATATTTTAAGTTTGGTATAAAATATATTCTCTACTTGATGATCACAGTATGTTATTTATAAGATTATTTAATCAAGGGGAAAACACAGATTTAAGAAAAATGCTGTTATAATCAAGATTGTACATATTCTAATTACTCTAGAAGTTGGCTAATGGACACATTTATCTTTATAACTCACTATTCACCAGACTTCTTGCTTTTGGTCAAAAGGATCTACTTCCAAACCTGGAGGAAGTAGTGTGTTCCTATAGTCCCAGCTACTTGGGAGGCTGAGGCAGGAGGATCCCTTGAGCCCAGGAGTTCAAGTCCAGCCTGGGCAACATAATGAGACCCTGTCTCAAAAAAAGAAAAGAAAAGAAAAGAAAAACCTACTAATTTAAATGGTTTAAAACAATTGGATCAGTTACTTTTAATCAGTAATGTTAAATTGGTTTTTAGTTAATCTGTATGTGTTGATATAGGTGAGAAAACATGACTTAAGAAGTAGGGTTATCTCCTTTTTGTAAGTGCTTTCTGAATATGAAAATACCCTCAATCTTCAGAGCAACAGCCATTTACATTAGTGTTTACTAGAAGTTTAACATAATCTACATATGTAATTTTAAATTTTCTAGGAGCCACATAAACAAAGTAAAAAAATAAAAAGAAACCACCAAAATTAACTTTTTAATATTTTAATTTATTCCATATATCCAAAATAATACCATTTCAACTTGTAATAGTTTAAAATTACTGCTAAATATATTACTTTTTTGTACTAATGGAGTATCTTATATCTATTGCATACCTCAATTCAGATAATATATTTCCAATGGTTAAAGTGAAATGCAGTTCTAAGGAAACAATAGTTGTTTTTAATGGAAAATATTTTACATGGTTCCAGTTTTCAGTTTACATTCAAATTAATTAAAATGAAATTTAAAATTCATTTCCTCATTTATATTAGACACATTTCAAGTGTTCAATAGTGGCATGTGGCCAGTCTACCATATGGATGGGTAGCACAGTTCTAGCTGATCTCAAAGTTTAACCTTTCTCCTGTTTAATCCAGGCTATAGATTATCAAGATAATCATCCTCAAGTCCTATCTTTATAGCATCACTCTTCTGCTCAGTAATCTCCAGTGCCCTTCAAATCAAATTATTCTATCAAATTCAGAATCCACGCACTCAACATCCTCTAACAAAAAGTGGCCTTATATTTCCTGAACAAGAAATCCCACTGCTTCCTTAAAGCCTTGACTCCTACATTCAAGCTAATCTGCACATTTCATCTCTTACTTTTCCTCTATGTCTTTCTCAGCCTATTGGCCCCTACCTCTTCCTCATCAGTGTGTGTTTGTAATCCACATTGAAGTATATAATAACAGGAAGTACCCCTCATCCTCTGGCACAATGTTCACTCCTTCACACACTGTTTCTCTGGCATAGCATGTATTGAGTTTGTAAAACATTATAATTTCTATAATTACTTGAGCTTATTTTTGATGTGAAAATAATTTGGGCTTACAGTAGATCAGATTTCATACATTTTCACCATGGCCCACATTAAGACATACATTTAAACATGTGAACCAATACACAACTTTGTGTATGTGTGCATATTGAAAAACATTTACATGTACATATGTTGCCTCAGTTTGAAAAAAAAAAAAAAAAAAGCAGCTGCTCTAGACCACATCGGAATTATGCTCTAGGAATTAGTGGAGTACAAATAAAAACCAAAAAACAAGCAAACAAAAACAACAACAAAAAATAAACCAGGAACCAAGTGAGTTTGCGTACAGCTAGCAGGCCTGAGTTCTAAGCTAGACAGTGATTATTCCAGTAAACAGGCAGCCTGAAGTAACCATGCACCACAATTAGAGTAGAAAGTTTGAAATATGAGAAACAAAGATACATTCTTACATAGACAGCACAGGGTAGTGTGGCAGGTTAGAAACTAAGTAAATAGTCAAACAAAAATTGATTAAGTAAAATTGAGCTCAAGTATAAATCCTGTAGGTGATAGGAAACTGAGATGCCAGATTTCAAAGCATATAGGAAAGCACAGTACTTAGGTGGCCAAAGCAGAGAGACTAGGAGAATTCAGATGTGTGGCACTGAAAATACAGGAAAACGTATCTCTGATCCATAAGATTAGGCTATATGCCATATGATCTGTGCAGTTGCCCAGGGCTCTGTGCTCAGAACTGTGCTTGGTTTAATACTTTACTGTCATTTTTTTTGGAACTGACAAAAGAATTTTTCCTGTGAATATGTGTTTTGTAAGGGAAGTCCAGTGGGACAATGGAGCATACCTGTGAGCAGAGGAGATATATACATGCAATATACTTGCCCACCATTTGTTGCTGAGTGTTTAAATACAGAGCTCCTGATGCCCCATGCACACACAATCCTGGTGAACTCACAACCCAAGGGACTTCAGTGAGATTCAAAGCAAGTACAAGGTAAGCTTGTGACACGTACAACTGAGTAAGCAAGGGCACCAACAGAGGTGAGGCCAGGCATTCCATTTTAGCCAGAACTTGCTTAAAATGCAAAAAGAATGCAGTGGAGTTCTAAGAAACACAAATGGTCAGGGAACACAGTTGTATCTTTTCTCACTTATGTCACTTCCCAGTTAAAGCTAACCAATTAAGTTAAAGATGACATCAAAGAAAAGGGAAATAAAGAGCAATCCATAGTCCCCGTTCCTTTCAGTCCTTCTGTACTCACCAGTGGGCTAAAGATAGAGTATTGATAGAATGTGTACATGTCGAAAAGTGAAATAACAACAGTTGACTTAGTATTGCGTGGCATTTCCACTGTTCTGGTAAGAACAAAATTCACGTGTATGCACAAATTTTTTTGAAGCTTTTGGTAATTACTTTTCGTGAGTCTATATAGGAGTTAAGTGGTTTTATATTACATTAAAACTGGTATGAATATAAAGATGAATGGTAAATTTCATGCTCACAAGTTATAATTAAAATTTTCTTCTACTTAAAACAAAATTAAGTCACAAATAAAAGACACTATGACAAGCCAAGAGAGCAATGGTGAAAGAAAAGAAAAAGCTTTATATTTTAGTGTCTTTAAGGGCCCCCTTTCTGCTTGTTGAATAGGGGACTCATTTTTATATTGCACTAGGCTAAGAAGTTATAAAATGTTCACAGAATTTTTAAGTTCTTTATTTTTTTAGAGACAAGAGTTTTGCTTTGTCACCCAAGCTGGCCAGCAGTGGCGCGATCATGACTCCATGCAGCCTCAACTGCCTGGACGATCGGCCTCAGCCCCGCAAAGTAGCTCAGATTACAGGTGCACGTCACCACTCCTGGCTAATTTTTGTATTTTTTTACCAACACAGTTTCTCCAGGTGGCCCAGACTTGTCCTACACTCCTGGACTCAAATGATTTGCCTGCCTGAGCCTCTCAAAGTGCTAGGCTTACAGGCATGAGCTACTGCATCCAGCCAAATTTTTAAATTCTAAACATGGCAGCTCAATGTTTCTAGGTAGCTCAGTCATTTCTTCAGCCCACTTCTTTCTTGACACATCCATACTCAGAGCCTAGTACTATATTCTGCACATAGTAGGTGCTTGGTGAGTGTGTGTTGACAGGTTTCCACACTGAAGCTCAGAGAAGCTGCACAGAAACACGTGCTCTCTCCTTCTCCCCTCTCTAGAACATCACCAGCCTCAGAAAAAGGGAATGTATAAAAAGATTTCAGGTTTTAGAGTCATAAGTTACTCACTTTACAAATGTGGGCAAATTGATTCACTTCTCTGAGTTTCTTTTTTCTTCCCAATGTGTAAACAGAGGTTATGGAAACACACAGAGGTTCTAATTGAGATCCTTTAGGTACATTTTATGAGTCCCTAGCATTCTAGCAAACATCAAGAAAGAAAGACATGAGATCCTATGAAAGAGGTTTCTGTTTGAGACTCAACAAAAGCAGAGATGGGTATTTTTATTTATTAATTTTCACTGTTATCACTATCAAGGGGTTCTATAATGAACAGAAAAAAAAATAGTCCTAGTTCAAAAAGTGATAAATTAAATTAATATTTTTAATCTTAGGAGAAAAGTGGTAGCAGTGATTAAATGCATATTAGCTTATTCAATTAATCAATTAAGCAAAATCACCCTCATTGACTCAGTTTAGGTTCTGGAACTATTAACTTTCTGGGGCAGTTGATGGTGTCATTTGGGAATGCCAACACTAGTGGCAGTTTAGAAATCATGGTAAGATAGGGTGGTGAAAACGCCCAAAAGCAGAGTAGCCACAGATGAAACAGGTATTGTGAAGATTCTTACCAGGAAGGAATATTCTTGCTTTACTTGGAATGGGCAAACAAATGCCATCAAGTTTAACTTACTTTTTGAAATTCTAAAATAAAATGTATACACAGAAAGGATTAGAATTGCACTTCTGAGTCACTGAAGTAGACCATAATTTTTCCTATCCTTCCAAGAAGACTCCCAGACTTCAGAAGGAAAACAAACATTAGAAGACTCTGAGAGTGGGGCTGGGCCTGGTGGCTCATGCCTGTAATCCCTATATTTTGGCAGGCCAAGGCAAGCGGATCGCCTGAGGCCGGGAGGTGGAGATCAGGCTGAGCAAAATGGCAAAAGCCCATCTCTACTAAAAGTTCAAAAATTAGCGAGGCATGTTTGCACGTACCTGTAATCCCAGCTACCTGGGGGGCTGAGGCATTAGAATCACTTGAACCTGGGAGACGAAGGCTGCAGTGAACTGAGATCGCACCATTGCACTCCAGTCTGGACTCCGAGAGGGTGAGAGAAGGACTGCTAGGGACTTCAGAACCCAAGGAGCAACATGGCAATGAGTTCTATAGGTTTTCTTTTTGCCTCATGTATCTCAGACTTAGCACTGAAAGCTAGAAAACCAGAAACACCAATGACTGCAGATATAATAAATCTGGGATATAATAAAATAAATAACAAATAAAGTAAAATAGCCTGCTCTTTCAGCCAAATAATCAAGAAAGGGGCAATCTAGCAAGACAGTAAATTCTTAGTAACTACTCTAATCCAGACAAAAACCACAGAAAGAGAACTTTGACCAACATTCATTAATGCCAGCAAAGTCTGAGTAGGGAGCCTAGATATGCACACATCTAGATTATAATGGGGTGCTCTATCCTTATTCTGGTGGTACCAGAAGAGACTGAGAAGAGAGGAGGGACTTTGATTCCTACAAGGCAGGAATGAGACCTGGAGCCCAAGTGGGTTGCCTGGACTTCTACCCTCACACAGCAGTGAAGAGATACTTCTCCCTCTTTCCATCGTGGTGGTGTCAGAAGAGACTTAATGGAAAGTCCGGACTTTTACCGATACTCATTCACAACAAGACCATCCTTCACCCTACCCCTTGATCTTGTTGTCATGAGGACCATTTAGGAAGCAATAACAAGACATTCCTGTATCTCCAAGTGGAGGCTAGTGGGGAACTGGGACTCCTGCCTACACTCAGAAATAATGAGAAGCATTCCCACCAGATGACAAGTGGGGAAGATGGACCTCTATCCCCACCTTGCAATATCAAAGGCAGGATATACCTTGTTCCCCAGTTGGAACGATGTTACAGGAAGCCAGACAAAACAGAAGGTTTAAATAAGACCCAGAGTCTCTTAACATCAAACTAAATGTCCAGTCAAAATCAAAATTTCTTATCACACTAGAAATCCGGAAGATCTCCAAGTATAGAAAAAATACTATCACGAGTTGCTAATACAAGATGAGAGATGATAGAATTATTTGGCAAAGATTTAAAAGCATCTATCATACAAATGTTTCATTAAGTAAGTATGGACATGCTTAAAATCAATGAAACAGAAAGTCTAAACTAGTAGAAGACATGACAAAGAACGAGGTGGAAATTTAGAGCTATAACATACACTTGAAATAAAAAGTTCAAGAAATGAACTCAAAAGAAGAATGCAAGAGACAGAGGAGAGAAATAGTAAACTTGAAGATAGAGAAATTAGTCCATCTGGACAACATTGAGAAAATATACTTAACAACAAAGAAGAATAGAGCCTCAGGGACCTATGTTATCAGACTCCCTCCCAGAAGGAGAGAAGAATGAGGGCAGAGTGGAAAAACTATTCAATAACCAATAGCTGAAAACCTTTCCTATTTGGCTAAAGACATAAACCCAGAGATTTAAGAAGGTAAGCAAATCCCATACAGGATAAACCTAAATAAATGTACAGCAAGACACAACACAAACTTCTCAAAACTAAAGACAAACAAAAGTATTTGGAAGCAATGGGAGAATACCTTATCTATAGTGGAAAACAACTTGAATGATGGGGGATTTCTCATCAAAAACCATGGTGGAGTGAAGAATTAGAGCATTATTTATTAAGGCTAAAAGAAAATAATTTTGAGCTTTAGATCCCATATCCAGGCACAATATGCTTCAAGAGTAAAGGTGAAATCAAAATATGCTGAGATGAAGAAAAGCTAAAAGAAATTGTCATTAGCAGACTGACTATAAAATAATGGGTGAAGGAAGCTCTTTAAGCATAAAGTAAATAATGAAGAAAAAATCTTGGCGCACTAGGGAAGAAAGAAAGAACATAGTAAAATGTGAGTAAGTTAAATAGACTTTCTCCCTCTCCTTGAGAATTTTCTCCCTCCTTGAGAATTTTCTCCCCTTAATTGTTTGAAAGTTAAAGCAAAAATTGTATCACTGAGTGATGTTATTCTTAATGTGTGTAGAAGAAATGTTTCAGGAAATTATAAATGAGGATGGGTAATGGGATGTAAAGGAAGGTTTCTGCACCACACTTCAACTGGTAAAATTATAATATCATGTTATCAAGATAAAGGAAATTCTGAGCAACTGTCATAGCCCAAAACAAAACAAAATACAACCCTAAGGAGGCATGGCAACTAAATGTAATGTGGTAACCTAAATGGGATTCTAGAATTAAAAAGATCATTTTGTTTCAAACTGAAATCTCAACAAACTACCAGCTTTAGCTAATGTACTAACACTGCTTTATTAATTATAACAAATGTATCATGTAATGTAAAAGGTTAATTATAGGGGCACTGTGTGTGGGAATATGTGGGAACTCTGTACTACCTGCTCAATTTTTATATAAATCTAAAACTATTCTAAAATAATTTCTCCAACATGGAGAAACCCCATCTCTACTAAAAATACAAAATTAGCCAGGCATGGTGGCACATGCCTGTAATCCCAGCTACTCAGGAGGCTGAACCAGGAGAGAATCACTTGAAACTGGGAGGCTGAGGTTGTGGTGAGCCAAGATTGTGCCATTGTACTCCAGCCTGGGCAACAAGAGTGAGACTCTGTCTCAAAAAAAAAAAAAAAAAAAAAAAAAAGGAAAGCCCGTGAAAACACTAGTGATAACACCAATTGCTGCCAAGATGGTGGGTAAACATGATCACTCCCATTGCTGATATGAATGTAACATGGTACAACCACTCTGGAAAACAGTTTAGTATAGTTTTTTTTAATAACGGAAACAAGCAACTAGACTACATCCCAGGAATTGCACTCTTGGGCATTAATCCCAGAGAAGTGAAAAATCAGTGTTCAACACAAAAACATGTACACAAAGCTTTATAGCTGCTTTATTCAAAATAGCCAAAAGCTGGTAAAAACCTAATGTCTTTACATGGTTGAATTATTAATCAAGGTGTGACGCACCTATACCATGGAATACAACTCAGCAATAAAAAGAAATGAACTGTTGATACATGCATCAACCTGCATGAATCTCCAGAAAATTATGCTGAATAATAAAATTCAAAAGGTTAAATATTATATGATTCCCATTTCTATAACTTTCTTCAAATGAAGAATTACAGGAATGGAGAACAGATTAGTGGTTGCCAGGAGTTAAGGTGGAGGTGAGGGTGGAAGGGAAACGTGGGTGGCTTGTTGTAGGGTCCTTGTATTGATGGCAGTGTTCTATATCTTGAGTGTATCAATATCAAAATCTAATCCTGGTTGTGATAGTACACTACAGTTTTGCAAGGTATAATCAGGTAGAAAAACGGGTTAAAGGATACACAGAATTTCTTTGTATTATTTCTTACAACTCTATGTGAATCTACAATTACCTCAAAATAAAAGGCATCACTTGAAAAAAATATATGGAAGAGTCTCCTCTACTTCCATCAAACTTTTAGCCTATAGGAACATAAAAATTATATGAAACTTTCCAGAAAATACTTCTTAGTGTATGAAGACAGTGATAATTCATACTGCTTTTGAAAATAATTCATTAAACAGGCTGTACTGAAGGATATTAGCTACTTTGCAGTGAATATAGAAGTCATAGCATATCATACACACCATTTCTCCCTGAAAACACTGGCATTGTACCCTTTGACCCTGGTTTTATGAGTAAGCAACCCTCAGAATACACATAACGATTTAGAGTTGGAAGAGATTTAAAAGGTCATCTAGATAAAATTTCTCATATAAGCGGTAAGAAAACAGAAGCCAACAGAGTTGAAACGGGGTGGCCAAGGTCACATGACTAATTGAGGCAACTCGGTGTCCGGATCCCCAGTCTCTTGTCTCCTAGGCTATTATTGCTTTCACACTCATATTTCAAATGTTTTATGTCTGTCATAGATAGTCCATATCTTAAAAATAACTGTTTTGTGAATCTGGTTTGCTTGTTGATTTAGGTAATTGTAGATTGGTGTCAGAATTTCTAAGTAATTATTTAAGGTAAAGGGACTGTGAAGTTCTTTAAATTTGCCTGCTCTTTGCTGAAAGTGCATACAATTATTAAAAGGACAAAGCTGGCATATTTGGGTTAATGGTGACAGTCAAGCATAAATTGGACTTTATGGAACATGGAAAGGGGCACACAAAACTCTAAGGTTGATTTTAAATACTTTTAATTGGATGGAGCCAAGTAAGTAAAAATAACAATGCTAAAGGAAACATGATTTTATTACTCTTCAAAAATGACTCCGGTTTTCTGCATACCATTAAATTCAGGGTATGTAAGTGTAACCCAAATACAATTTTGCTTTTTTGGTGACCTCTGGGGCCATTTCCATACCCAACTACTGCACTTAAAAAATGAAACTCCAAAAGCATTTCGTGGCAGAAATTTTAGTGAATGTGAAGACTTGGAAAAATCTTCGAGAAACAGAAGAAATATACATACCACATAACACTGCACATGATTTCTTATCTTTGTTTGCTGGTACTCTTTTCCTGAAATTTCTGAATCTGTCAAAGCTGCCAAACAAATTTCTCTGTTTCTGATGTTGGATGTCCGCGTTCTGTCTCTGTCTTTCTCTGAATCAATTGATCTCTCTCTCCTTCTCTCCCTTTAGCATTCTTCCTTCATTCTTAATCTCTCCTCTACTACCACCTCTTCTCTGCACACCTTCTTTTTCCTTTCCAAAGCCCATTCACATTGCATATATTTCTGCTCTTACCAGAAAACACAGGGCGCATACATCTGGGTTTCTGCAGAACACAATTTTCCACCTGATAACCTAAGAAAAACCTGAGAATCAAATCAGTAATTGGTTGGTTGGTTGAAATAAAAGCCCAACTATGGAATAATAGAAATGTAAATTGGCTTGGCTTTCTGGTTTACTGCCTTTTTTCAATTGGAAACCAGATAAGGGCTTACTGGATATTTATGCAGTGAAATCTGGTTTATAAGTTTATGAAAAACACTCAAAGTATTTACACACTTGGTCTTGCACACATAGTAAAGGTCACTGAGTCACAGCCTGAACACCTCAGGTATAGAAAGTGTATTTTGTTCTTATTTTTCATATTTTTCTATTATACATAACACATTTTGTTTCTCTGTTCACTGATGGATAGGACAGAGATGAGAACATCAATGGAATATCAAAGGAATAAACAGAAACAGGAGAAAGAAGAGGGAAAGGAAGGAAGAATTGGGAAAGGAGGAGAGACAGGATAAGAAATAAAATAGGGACAGAGAAAGAAAAAAGGAAAGGGAGGCACAAATAGAGATGGAAACAGAAAGATACAGAAATATGAAAGGGTTTGCCTCCATCTTTTGGTTATTGTGGATAATGCTAAGAAGAACGTGGGTAAACAAACTTTGTTAGAGTCCCTGCTTTCAGTTTTTCTGGGTATTAAGTATGTATATAGAAGTGGAAATGCTGGATTTTACCCTTAATCTTAGCCAAAAGGCTGAGAAGCGATGAATTGCTGGATTATATAGTAATTTTTCATTTTTTGAGGAACGACTGTAGTGTTTTCCATGGTAGCAGCACCATTTTACATTCCCACTAGCAGTGCACAAGGGTTCTAATTTATTCACATCTTCAGCATCTGTTATTTTTGTTTTTGTTTTTGTCGGTAGCATTCATATGGGTGTGAAGTAGTAGCTCATTGAAGTTTTGATTTTCGTTTCCATAATAATTAGTGATATTGGACATCCATTCATGAGCTTCTTAGTCATTGGTATATCTGGGGAGAGATGTCTATTCAGGTCTTTAGCCATGTTTTAATTAAGTTTGGTTATTGGTTGTTGAGTTGTAGGTGTTCTTTTTATATTCTGGATATTAACCTCTTCTCATAAATGATTTGTAAATATTTTTCCCCAGTCCATTGAGTTGTCTGTTCGCTCCATTCATAGTATATTGCAATTCACGAAAGTTTCAAATTTTGATGTATTATAATTTGTCAATTTTTTTCTTCTGATGCCTGAGTATTTGATGTCATGTGTAATAAATCATTTCAAAATTCAGTGTCATAAAGATTTTTCTCCATGTTTTCTTCTAAGAGTTTTGTAGTGTTAACTCATGTGTATAGGTCTTTGATCCAGTTTGAGTAGTTAAGGTAAAGGTCCAACTTCATTATTTGACATGTGGATATCCAGTTTTCCCAACACCATTTGTTGAAAAGACTGTCCTTTATCCATTGAATAGTCTTAGCACCCTTGCCAAAAATCATTTAACCATATACAATAAGGTTTATGTAGAGGTTTTCTGTTCTATTCCACTAGTATATATGTTTGTCTTTATGCAAATACCACATTCTTTTGAATACTGCAGCATTTTTGTAAGTTTTGAAATCAAGTGTGAGAATTCCAACTTTATATTTTTCAAGATTGTTTTTGCTATACACAGCTCCTTGACATTCTGTATGCATTTTAGGATGAATTTTTCTATTTCTACAGATAACGCTATTTGGAATTGCATTGATCTGTAAACCATTATGGGTAGTATTGGCATCTTAACTAAGTCTTTTAATCCATGAACATGGAATATCTTTCTATTTGTGTCTTCTTTAATTTATTTTAGCAACGTTTTACAGTTTTCAGGGAACAGACATTTTGCCTTGTTAGTTTATTCTTAACTGTTTTTTGTGATGTTACTGTAAATGGAACTGTTTTCTTAATTTTCATTTCAGAAAGTTCATTGTTAGTATATAGAAGTGTAAATGACTTTTGAGTGTTGATTTTATATTCCACAACTTTGCTAAATTTATTTATAGTCATAAAAGTTTTTTTGTGAAATCTTTAGGGTTTTCTACAATTGTTCATGTTACCTACAAACAGACAATTTCACTACTTCCTTTCCAATGTGGATGCCTTTTATTTCCTTTTCTTGCATAAATTTTTCTGGCAAGGACTTTCAGTGCTATGTAAAAGAACAGAAGCAAGATACAGGCTTCCTTGCTTTATTTCCTTATCTTAGAGGAAAAACTTTTCATCTTTCACCATTGAATAAGTGGTCTGTATTATGTTAAGGTAGTTTCTTTTTATTCTTGGTTTGTTAGCAGTTTTCATATTGAAAAGGTGTCATATTTTGTCAAGTGCTTTTTCTTCATCAACTGATTTGATCATGTTGATTTTTTCCTTCATTCTGTTAATGTGGTGTATGATATTGATCAATTTTTGTATGTTGAAACATCCTTGCATTCCAGGATAAATCCCACTTGGTTATATGTATAAGACTTTTAACTTACTGTTGAATTTTTCTTGCTAGTATTTTGTTGAGAAGTTTTGAATAAATAATCATCAGAGGTATTGATCTTTAGTTTTATTTTCTTGAAGTGTTTTGGTCTGGTTTGGGTATCAGAATAATGAGGGCCTAATAAAATTAGTTTGGAAGTGTTCCTTTCTCTTTAATTTTCTGGAAGAGTTTGAGGAGGATTACTGTTATTTCTTCCTTAAGTGTTTAGCAGAATTCACAAGTCAAGCCCTCTAGTCCCAGTCCCAGGTTTTCCTTTGCTAAGGGTTTTTTTGTTACTAGCTGATTTTATCTCCTTATTTGATGTGGGTCTAACTCAGGTTTCTCTGTTTCTTCATGATTCAGTCTGGTTGGTCTCATGTTTCTAGGCATTTGTCCATTCTGTCTAGGTTATCCAATTTGTTAACACACATTTGTTCATAATACTCTCACATATTTTTATATCTCTAAAATTTTTATTGGCGTACCCACTTTCATTTCTGACTTTAGATGGGTCTTCTAGTTTTTCATTAATTGAACTAAAGTTTTATCTATTTTGTTTATCATTTAAGACTCAACACTTGGTTTCATTAACTTTATTGTTTTCTGTTCTTTGTTTATCTCTGATTTCATCTTTATAATTTTCTTTCTTTGGCTAGCTTTAGCTACAGTATTTTACAAGTCTGTTCTCATGGTGCTATAAAGAACTGGCTAAGACTGGGTAATTTATAAAGGAAAATGGGTTAATTGACTCACAGTTCAGCATGGCTGGGAAGGCTTCAGGAGACTTAATCATGGCAGATGGGGAAGCAAACACATCCTTCTTCACATGGCAACAGAAAACAGAATTGAAGACAAAGTAGGGGGAGCCCCTTATAAAACAGTTAGATTTCATGAGAACTCACTATTACGAGAACAGTATGGAGGAACAACCCCTAATGATCTAATCACCTCCCACGAGGTCCCTCCCCCAACACATGGGAATTACAATTCAGATTAAAATTCAAGATTAGATCTGGAGTGGGGACAAAGCCAAATCATATTATTCTACCCCTGGCCCTTCCCAAATCTTATGTCTTCCTATTTCAAAACATAATTATGCCTTTACAAAACTCCCCCAAAATCTTAACTCATTCTAGCATTAACTCAAAAGTCCATTTCCAAAGTCTTATCTGTGACAAGGGAAGTCTCTTCCGTCTATGCGCCTTTAAAATCAAAAGCAAGTTAGTTACCAACTATATGCAGTGGGGCTATAAGCATTGGGTAAATACACCCATTCCAAATAGGAGATACTGGCCAAAACAAGGGGGCTACAAGGCTCCATGAAGGTCAGAAATTCAAGGCAGTCATTAAGCCTTAGAGTTCCAAAATGATCTCTTTTGACTCCATGTCTCACATCTAGGTCACACTGAAGCAAGAGGTAGGCTCCCATGGCCTTGGGAAGCTACAGCCCTGAGGCTTTACAGGGTACAGCCCCACTTGTGGCTGCTTTCACAGGCTGTCATTGAATGCCTGTGGCTTTTACAGACACATGATATAAGCTGTTGGTGGAATCCACCATTCTGGGATCTGGAGGATGGTGGCCTTCTTCTCACAGCTCCACCAAGCAGTGCCCCTGTGGGGACTCTGTGTGTGGGCTCCTCTGACTTTATTTCCCTTCTGTACTGCCCTAGCAGAGGTTCTCCATGAGGGTTCCACCCCTACGACAGAATTCTAGGCAGAAGATCTATGAGGCATTTCCATACATCCTCTGAAATCTAGGTAGAGGTTCCCAAACCTTAATTCTTTTATTTTGTGTACCTGCAGGACCAACACCACTGGAAGTTTCCAAGACTTGGGACTTGAACCCTCTGAAGCAATGGCCCGAACTGTACATTGGTCCCTTTTAGCCATGGTTGGAGCTGAAGCAGCTAGGATGCAGGGCACCATGTCCCAAGGCTGCATAGAGCAAGAAGGGGCCCTGGGCCCAGCCCAGAAAACCAGTTTTTTTTCTCGTAGGCCTCAGTGCCTGTGATGGAAGGAGTAGCCACAAAGGTCTCTGACATGCCCTAGAGACATTTTTTCCATTGTCTTGGTGATTAACATTCATAATTAACTTATGCAAATTTCTTCAACTGTCTTGAATTTCCCCTCCAAAAATGGATTTTTCTTTTCTATTGCATTGTCAGGCTGCAAATTTTCCAAACTTTTATGTTCTGCTTCTCTTTTAAATGTAAGTTCCAATTTCAGATCATGTCTCTCAAGTTCAAAGTTCCACAGATCTCTAGGGCAAGGACAACATGCTTCCAGTCTCTTGCTAAAGAACAGCAAGGGTGGCTTTTTACTCCAGTTCCCAACAGGTTCTTTATCTCCATCTGAGACCACCGCAGCCATGACTTCATTCTCCATATCACCATGAACATTTTGGTCAAAGCCATTCAACAAGTCCCTAGAAAGCTGCAAACTTTCTCACATCTTTCTGTCTTCTGGGCCTTCCAAGTCTCTAGGAAGTTCCAAACTTTCCCACATTTTCCTGTCTTCTTGTGAGCTCTCCAAACTGTTCCAACCTCTGACTGTTACCCAGTGACAAAGTTGCTTCCACATTTTCAGGTATCTTTATAGCAGTGCCCCACTCTCTGCAGTACCACTACTGTATTAGTCCAATCTCATGCTGCTATAAAGAACTGCCCAAGACTGAGCAGTTTATAAAGGAAAGAGGTTTAATTGAGTCACAGCTCAGCATGGCCAGGGAGGCCTCAGGAAAGTTAGAATCATAATGGAAGGAGAAGTAAACATATTCTTCTTCACATGGTGGTAGGAAAGAGAAGTGCAGATTGAGTCAGTAGAAAAGCCACTTATAAAGCCATCAGATCTCATGAAAACTCACAATCACAGGAACAGCATGAAGGAAGCACCCCTATGATCTCATCACCTCCCATGAGATCCCACCCCCAACACATGGGGATTACAATTTGGTTTACAATTCAAGACGAGATTTTGTGTGGAGACATAGCCAAACCATGTTATGTTCTTTTTGTACTTGCTAAATGTGTCAAGTTAGGCTGTTGGTTTGAGGTCTTTCTTCTTATTTAATTTAAGTATTTATACATATAAATTTCTTAATACTCCTTTTGCTGCATCCCCTATATTTTGGTATATTGTGCTTTGATTTACATTTTTTACAGAATATTTTCTAATTTCCCATTCCTTCTTTGACGCATTCGTTTTTAAGGAATGTGTTTAATTTTCACACATTTGTAGATTTTCCATTTTTTTTTAACGTGATTGTTTTCTGCTCATTCTCTTTTGGTCACAAAAGGTACTTTGTAAAATTTCAGTCTTTTAAAATTTATTGAGAATTGTTTGTTGTCTAATATATGGTCTATCCTAGTGTTCCATTCACACTTGAGAAAAAAGAATAGTCTTCTGCTATGTAGAATGCTCTGTATGTCTGTTAGATTTCATTAGTCTGTACTGTTGTTCAAGTCCTCTATTTCCTTATCAATCATTTGTCTGATCATTCTATAGATTATTGAAAATATGGAAGTCTCCTACTATTATTAGAGCTATTTCTTTTTTCAATTCTGTAAATATTTGTTTGCTTCATACTATTACGTATTTTTAAGGGTGTGGATGGAATTGTATTCATGCCTTAAATCACCGTGAGGCAGGATCAGAAAGTTTATTCACATTTATGGTGACCATGTAGGCAGCTCACTCAGATGTCCCTTCAACCAATCTCCTGTAGGGAACATAGTTGACTGACACCCAGCTGTTGTACCTTTGGATCTACCCTTGTACACAGTCAGAGAATACAGTTCTTTGGGCTGTTCCCAGCCAATAACTGAGCCTGGCCAGAATTCTGGAGCTGAGCTATTCTTGTTCAATGTAGAACACCTTCAGTGGGCAGTTTTTGCTTGGGAATTCCCTTTGTCTGGACCAAGGCTTTCTCAGAAGCGTGCTATGATCTGAAACCATTCATTCCCAATTATCCTTATTTCTGTCTCTCCTTTCATAGATTTTCAGCCAGTATCACAGTCTGAAGGTTTTCTGTGCCTGCTTCTGCTCTCTCTAACTTTTATCTTTTACAGGTGTTACACTCAAATTTCCTGTGCTGGAATCCTGTCTTAGAGTCTTCTTCTCAGAGGAATTGAACTGACACAACAACTTACTCACAAGTGGAAGAAAATAGCAGCTTTTCTAGGATTCAAGTAATCTTCCTTAAAAGTCCTTGACTCTCAATTCCCACCACATTAGAAGAAAATTCAAGTCTCTTCCATTTTGAATATTCATTTTATTTAAAGTTGAAGTCTCCACTGGACATATTTAGATAATATGGAAGATTCTGCTTTTCTAAGTTAAAAAATCTCATACCATTTTTCTTCTTTCAGATCATATTGCCTGTATATGTGAGGACTCTGCTTGTCTTTGTGGAGGTAATGATAATGGTGGCAGTAGTTTTAATTGTAGTGGTCTTGTTAGTAACAAGTACTTACTCAGAGCTTTCTGTGAGCCAGAAACTATTATGTCTCGTTAAATCCTGGAGGTATGTCCCCATGAAGTAGGTCCCGTGAGGTATGTCCCCCATGAGCTAACTGGTTCAGTGTCTTCTTGCAAATTAGAAACAGATGGTTCTTCTTCAAAAGACATTGTTTTCATCTGTTAGAAAATTGTCGCTTTATACTGATTTTCTTAGAGTAAGACATTTCGCTGCCATCTACTAGAAAATTTTTGTTCAATATTCAGACTATGATGTCTGTAATGTGAATGGATCCTTATTAGATGTGACAATCTCATGCAGCATACAACTGGTGTAGCTGTATATGGAAGCCATATAGTAGATTATTGCCTCCAGAAACATTGTATTTCTTCTTGTTGCTGTGGTAGCAATAGTGGTTGAGTGCTGGGAAATGTAACTTAGAAGAGCAAGGAATGAAAAGCATATCATTATAGTTGTTTCAAAATATTATGCCAATTATATATGTCTAATTAAATTATTCACTATGACCCTGGGCATGGCTAAATAAAGTAACTTCTTACTCAGTACCCAGTCTTAACATTGTAAAAGTTTTAGCTTAAGTGAATGCTTGTACTTCACCACATTTAAATATCTATCTATCTATCATTTTTATTGTACTTTAGGTTCTGGGGTACATGTGCAGATCATGCAGGATTGTTGCATAGGTACATATATGGCAATGTGCTTTGCTGCCTCTATCTCCCTGTCACCAATATCTGGCATTTCTCCCCATGTTATCCCTCCTCAACCTCTCTACCCCACACTGTCCCTCTCCTAGTCCCCTCCAACAGACCCCAGTGTGTGATGCTCCCCTCCCTGTGTCCATATGTTCTCATTGTTCAACACCCTCCTATGAGTGAGAACAGGTGGTATTTGATTTTCTTTTCTTGTGTGACTTTGCTGATAATGATGGTTTCCAGATGCATCCATGTCCCTACAAAGGACACAAACTCATCTTTTTTTTTATGGCCGCATAGTATTCCATGGTGTATATGTGCCACATTTTCCTGTGTTCAGTCTGTCATCGATGGGCATTTGGGTTGGTTCCAGGTCTTTGCTAATGTAAACAGTGCTGCAGAGAACATATGTGTGCATGTGTCTTTATAATAGAATGATTTATAATCCTTTGGGTATATACCCAGCAATGAGATTGCTGGGTCAAATGGAATTTCTGTTTCTAGGGTCTTGAGGAATCACCACACTGTCTTCCACAATGGTTGAACTAATTTACACTTCCACCGACAGTGTAAAAGTGTTCCTATTTCTCCACATCCTCTCCAGCATCTGTGGTCTCCAGAATTTTTAATGATCACCATTCTAACTGGCATGAGATGGTATCTCAGTACGGTTTTGATTTGTATTTCTCTAATGACCAGTGATGATGAGCATTTTTTCATATGTTTGTTGGCCTCATATATGTCTTCTTTTGAAAAGTATCTGTTCGTGTCCTTTGCCCACTTTTGAATGGGTTGTTTGTTTTTTTCTTGTAAATCTGTTTTAGTTCTTTGTGGATTCTGGATATTAGTCCTTTGTCAGATGGTTAGATTGCAAAAATTTTTTCCCTTTCTGTTGGTTGACAGTTCACTCTAATGATTGTTTCTTTTGCTGTGCAGAAACTCTTAAGTTTTATTAGATCCCATTTGTCTGTTTTGGCTTTTGTTTCCAATGCTTTTGGAATTTTAGTCATGAAGTCCTTACCTATGCCTGTGTACTGAATGGTTTTGCCTAGGTTTTCTTTTAGGGTTTTTATGTTGTTAGGTCTTATGTTTAAGTCTTTAATCCATCTGGAGTTAATATTAGTGTAAGGTGTCAGTAAGGGGTCCAGTTTCTTCTTTCTGCACATGGTTAGCCAGTTTCCCCAACACCATTTATTAAACAGGGAATCCTTTCCCCATTGCTTGTTTTTGTCAGGTTTGTCAAAGATCAGATGGTTGTAGATGTGTGGTGTTGCCACCAAGGCCTCTGTTCTGTTCTGTTGGTCTATATCTCTGTTTTGGTACCAGTACCATGCTGTTTTGTTTACTGTAGCCTTGTAGTATAGTTTGAAGTCAGGTAGTGTGATGCCTCCAGGTTTATTCTTTTTGCTTAGGATTGTCCTGGCTATGCAGGGTCTCTTTTGGTTCCATATGAAGTTGAAGGTGGTTTTTTCCAGTTCTGCGAAGAGGGAAATAGGTAGCTT
>CAUYLG010010479.1:0-36196 GCA_963573385.1 Cacajao melanocephalus | reverse complement strand
AAGATTTAAACGTAAGAACGAACACCATAAAAACCCTAGAAGAAAACCTATGCAACACCATTCAGGACATAGGCACAGGCAAGGACTTCATGACTAAAACATCAAAAGCAATGGCAACAAAAGCCAAAATAGACAAATGGGGTCTAATTAAACTTAAGAGCCTCTATACTTTTATTAGCAAGGGCAAACTGACCCATAAGGTCCTTGCCTATCTTCCTCACTCATGCTAAGCTCATCCATACCCCATCTCTGCAAACATCTCCCAGACGATTCTTGATTGAACTTAGAGCCACTATGCATTTGAGTTTGGAACAAAATTGTTGCTTGAGCAATTCATTGACTATTAGGCATTGTGACATTGATTTTATTGATGTCTTGAATTATTCAAGTACTTTACTGTTACTTAACTTACCTTTTTTTTTTTAATGTTCTTGGCCCTTAGACAGGCTTTAAATATAGTAGGCACTCACCAAATACGAAATGAGATAAAGATCATGATAACTGTTTAGGAGATAAGTCAATTGATTAGCATACTAAACAGCATTAGCATCACATAAGTTTTGTCTTGCCTAACTTTCTATGTATTTATTTTGCCTGGTGTCTCCAAACTGTTAACAAGAAAGGGTTAGATCTCAAAAATCTAATAGAATAGTTACTCTGAGATAATGTGTGTTCTCAAAGTCATGCTGTAACTATCACCTCTTTGTCAGTTTGACATAAAGTAGGAAAACAGAGAAACATCTACAACATCCAAAAGGCTTAATGGCTTTTCTGTGGGGGCTATCTGGCATAAACAATTCATTTCAGAAGTCAACTACCAAAGAAATTAAAGCAAATGGCTCCCAAAGTACCTAAGTTATACTTTTACATATGCTGTTTAGAGTGTAGAAATAAAGAGTTATTCTTAGAAATCATTTTGAGTTAACTAAGTATGTCTTGTCAGACTAATTGCATTTTCTTATTATCAAACTTCCAAACTGTAAACTCAGGGATTCCATCAGTATAATAAAAAATGATGTCTGAAAAAGGCATTTACATGTTCCTTTATGATATCTTTGTGAAAAAAAACATGCAGTACACTCATATTTTATCATATGCATAATTAACTTACTCAAACACAACACTAGGCAAAAGAGAAAACATAAATTTAATAGTGACAGGTGGAGAGAAAGAGCAATTAGCAGAATGTGCACAGCACCCAGCCTTGTGGTCTCATGTTTCATTATATATTTGACATACTTATTGCTGTATAGGATTTAACATACAAATTCCTATATATGATTCTTTCACATTATTTAAGAATATTCAAGAACAATTTCGACTACACATGATCTTTCCCCTAACATTATACAAGATGGAACTGTCCTGAAGTTAAGAGATGTTTAAATATTTCTACTAGAAGACAATTCTCTTTGCATCTCTGGCATTTTTGCATGTTGTGGGGTCTTTTAAACAAAGACATTTACAGCCAATTTGACAATGATTTTATAATGAGACACTCCAGGAGAGTGAAACTTTCCTTCTTTCCCTGGATTAGATTTGTTTATATTACAGAACAATACAGATATAGTCTGATGGTCATATTTGCTAGGAGTCCCTTATAAAATGAGGAGTTTCCTAAGCTGAGTGTCCCTCAGGTGTGATACATATATATGCTATATAGCATCCTACCCTGGCCCACTCCAAAGCACCCTCAGTGAGATGAGGGAGGCAAGGAGAACTGATGTGAACAAAAAGCTCCTGCCACTTGCTGTATGGATAATAATACACCACCTATATCCACTAGGACTGATTGTTTCCTTACCAACAGCATCTATAGAATCATGGCATGCAAACCTAGCAACTCTCTGCTGCTTAGGGACTACTTCACCACTTGGCAATATGTAGTTAAACCAGATACAAAATATTTTATTAGCATTTCACAGTTAACCAAAATGTTAATCGTAATTACTTTGCAGTTGCTCAATAACATTTTGGCAACCACTTATTACAAAGACGTAATATTTTATCCTATACAGTTTGAGAGTGGCGAGAACTGAAAAGGAGAATTAACAAGAATAACAAATAAGGACTCTATAGGATAGGATAGTGGTGCAAAATTAATAAAATGGGCATTCAAAGAAATAAATACAAAGTCCTAAACTTTAGTTTAAAACACTTTCCCAGAGCAGAAGAAAAGAAGTTCAGATTAGCAAGTCATATGGGGGAAATAAGAGAAAAATAAAAACACACGGGGAATTTGCATTTCCAAACAGAAGAGAATAAAATAATCAAGAATTTCCCTCCTTCTAGAAACAACTGAAAACTTGCCCAAAACACAGAAAATAACCATTTTCAGACACTGGACAACAGGCAGTGGAGGGAGGTGATCCTAACAAAACAGAAAAATAGTTCCTGCCTTGGGTAATACTGAACGTGGGCAAGAAGATTTAAAAATAACAGAGTCTAACAATCTTACACAGTTTATATTCCAGTCCAATAAAGATAAAAGTTGATGTTTGGAAAAGCAGAGGCAGCTATAATGGCAGAGGAGAATGTCTGCAAAGAACGGGTAACACAGAGAAAAATATTTCAGAAATCTGCATAGGCATCTCCTTGAGTCTTTGGTTGAAGATCATTCAATGCATGTGTAACGTAAAACCCAACAAGCATAGGCCAGAACAACTTTCAAGGGAAAAACTATAACGAGGAAGCTGTAAGTCTAACAATTTTCAGAGGTCACCTAGAACTCACAATCACTTGTGTTTCCTCTAACAGGTGTGGAGACATCCTGTCTAACCTATGAGCTATTCAGTAGATCCCCGGAAGGACCAAACCTTTAAAACAACAACAACAAAAAAAAGATTTAAATTATCTCCAGAATCATGGCCACTTTAGACTTACTCCAAAAAAAAAAAAAAAAAAACAAAACAAAAAGGTTAAAACAATTATGAAAAGGCTCAAACTAATGTACATGCAATTTATCTGACTGCAATAAAATAAAAGGTCAATATTCTTTAAAGATGCACAACAAAATCTAACACTTAAAGATGAAAAATATGCAGCAGCCAATCAAAAATACCATATATACAGAAAACAGAAAATGTGTTTCACCATCAATAGAAACAAACCCAGAAATAACAAGATGATGGAATAGGCAGAAGAGGACATTAAAACGGTAATTTTAAATGCATTCTATATACTCAAAAATGTATAGGAAATCATGAATATGATAAGGTAGAAAATGTAGAACATTTCCAAATCAAACATACATTGATAAAACAAGCTTTAAATGAAATGAAAACACATGACAAAGGATGAACAACCAATTAAACATTTTATAAAAAGATCCAGGAACTTAAAGATACAGCAATAGAAACTATCCAAATGGAAGCACAATCAAGAAAATAACATAAAAAATAAAGCCTCAGGGACTGTAGAACAAAATCAAGCGATTTCATATATGTAGAATTACGGACCTAGAAAAGAGGAGAGAAGAAAATATTTAAGGAAGTAATGGCCAGTTTTTCAAATTAGACGAAAACTATAAACCTACAGTTTCAAGAATCAATAAAGCCTACGCATAACAAACACTAAAATCAGAAAAAAAAGAAAAAAGAATTACACTAATAAAAAAAAAATCACATACATGCAGACAAACTGGAGCAATGTTATTTTTAAAGGGTGTTTCACCTCCTTATTCTTAGATTATTAATGTACTAGGGAAGAAATGAGACCATTTTGTGTAGACTTTTTCTAAAGTCCAATACTCTTTGTATTCTAGATTCTCAGAATGTTTTTCTGCAATTTTAGATTCTCAGAATGTTTTTCACAAATGTAAAAAAAAAAAATGAGATGGAAGTCTTGATAGAGTTCTTGACATCAGAAGCATAATGCATAAAAGAAAAAAAATTAATAAAATGGGCTTCATCCAAATTAACTTTTACCATGAGAAAACCCTTGTTAAGAGCATGAAAAACCAGCTACAAACAGAGAAAACATTTGCAAACTGCAATTCAATTCAGAGAACCCATATGTAGAATATATATTTAAAATTCTCAAAACAGGAAGAAAAGCCATCAGTCCAATTAGAAACTGGGAAAAAGATAGGAACATTTCACTAAGAGAATATACAGATGGAAAAAAAAACATGACGTGATATTCAGAATTATTACTCATTAGGGAAATGCAAATTAAGACCACATGGAGAGTATGCAAAGAATACATATATTCTCATACCTTCCTGTGCGAATGTAAAACGATGTAGCCACTCTGGAAAACAATTTGACAGTTTCTTTAAAACAGGTAAATATACACTTACCATGTAATCCTAGAAAATTTACATTTATGCAAAAACATGTAAAGAAATTTCATAGCAGCTTTATTTGTATTAAATAATGGCCCAAAACTGGAAATACCCAAAATGTTCTTCAATAGATTAATGATTCAATAAACTAATTAAAATTGTTAAAATGGTGAATTTTATATTACGTGTACTTTACCACACCTTTTTAAAAAATGAAGGGGAAATAAACACTTTTTCAGACAAACAACATCTAAAAATATTGATCAGCAGCATCCCTGTACTATAAGAAATATTACGGAAAGTTAAGGCAGATAGAAAATATTGTTAGTTGGATATTGGATATACACAAAGTAATAGAGAATGTTAGGGAAAGTAAATATATGTATTATGTTTAAAAATAAAAGACATTTTATCATTTTTAGTCTCTATAAAAGATTTTGATTGTTTCCAATAAAAATAATGGCAATGGGTTGTGAGGTTTATAGTACATGCAGAAGTAAAATGTGCTATAAATGTGTACATAGCTTAAAGGACAGGAGGGAAGAATTGCATGTGTTCTGTTGTACATTTCTTATACCATATGTGAATTGGAATAGCATTGCTTAAAAGTTAAATCTTACCTTTCAAGTGCCAAAAAATAGAGCAAGGTACAGATAATAAATGAGTCATTTAAAAAAAAAAAACTCAATCCAAAAGAAGGAGGGGAAGGAAGGAAAAGCGGAGGGGAAGGAAGGAAAAGCAGATGGGAGAAATACATAAGAAATAGCAATATGGTAGGTTTAAATTAGACTATGTTGATAATTACATTAAACATGCCTTATTTCAGATTATGAATTCCAAGAAACAGATGCCAAGTTGGAATTAGGATGAGCAAGAGATTTGTTGGGGGAAATGTGCATGAAGCAGCAAGGGAAGATAACTGGATAGGCAGGAGAGCCTTTCAGTTACAATGTAGACCTGCCATCTGTGAAAGAAGAGAAAAAAGAAAGGAGAATTGAGTAGGAAGAACCTCAGACCACGGCACACTTCTGCTGAAACTATCACCGCCCGGCTAGTGGAGGCTTATTGAGGAAAGCATGCTCATTAGAAGCAGTAATTTCCCAGGGCTCATAATCCCATCATGCTGAACAGTGTGAGCCCTATGTTGCCTCTGAAGGTAGAACTGGAGGTGACTGACTACCTATGCTCCCTTAGAGTATTTGCTTGAAGAAAGATTGACCAGCAAATCTCCATGGCCCCCATAGTCCAGCTTTGACCTACACAGATCCACACCTCCACACATCTCATGGTTCTACTGACCTCCTTCCCTTTGGGTAAACTTATCAAAATAAACTATAGTCTCTGTTGCTGCAGCCGGTCTCAGGGCCACAACTGGTACCCCTCATCTCCTCTATCATTCAGTCTAATTTCCCTACTCTCAGCTAATGCCTATGCAGGTAATTGGCATCTTACTTGGTGGTGTAAACCAACCCTTCATTGCTAGGGATCCGAGTCCTTGGTAATCATACCATTCTCAGGAGTTGCTGCACATGTTCATTCACAGTTGCAATTTGCCAAGGCAGCACTATGAGGCATCCAAGCAGATCACCCAGGTGCCACAAATATTTTTTTTCTACCTCTGTTGTGTAAAGGCAGACCTGACTCTTCCTACTATCAGGGTCAATCACTGCTTCCAACATTATTGCTCTTTTTACCTAGCCCTTACAGAAAGGACTCCAATACATCCTGGCAGCACATATAACACATAATTCAATAAGATCTTGTTTAATACTCTAGCAAGAGTATGGCTTCTTTGGGGTGCCAAGGTTTCCAATCTTGCAGAACCCACAGTTGCAGGGATGGGAAGCGGAGACTCCTGAAATGGGACGTTATATTTCATTCAATGTTTCTCTAAACTTACAACTGCTCAAAAAAAATAATAAAGTCTATTAATTTTAAAGGTAGAGAGGAAGAGTGAGGTCGTGTCATTCCTTTGCTGAAAATTATAGTCACTCCCCATGTTATTCAGAATTTCAGCCAAAGATTTTTATAAGACCTACAAGGCTACCTTTCCATTATCCCTATGACTTAATCTGCCACTAATTTATCTCTCACTACGGTGCTCCAAGTAGACTTCTAGACTAGGACTTCTGCACTGCCTGGAATGCACTTCACCTAGATATTCCCATGGTGAATTCTTTCATCTCCTTCAAACCATTGCTCTCAATAATACATATAACATATAACCTATACAAAACAAATAAAAAGTTCTTATAATCTGTCAAAGACCTCAACTGAAAGAAAACAGACACAAGATTTGAATAAGCTCTTCCCAAAACAGGAAACCCAAATGGCTCCTATAAAAGAAGACATGATCAACTCATTAGTTGATCCAAATCCAAATTAAGGACAATGAAAAAACCACTAAATACCCATTAGATTGGCCAGAATTGCAGTATGTGATAGTTTTAAGTTTTAGTAATAGAGTAATTGGAACTTTCTTGGAGTGAATATTGGTACAAACACTTTGGAAATAGTTTGGTACTATCTAGGAAATTTGAAAGTATGCATGCCCTGTCATGCATACACTCTAAATCTGCACTCTGGAGTTTACACCTAAATATACACTGTGGAGAAACTCTAGTACATACCCAGGAGATAGATACAGTTATATTCGTAGCAGTATTATTCAAAATAGCTCCAAAACTGGAAATAATCCAAGGGCATCAAGATTGAATCAATACAGAAATTAAACATGAATACTATACCATTTATCTATAAAAATACATAAACTATAAATACACCCATCAACATAAATGAATCTTACAAATATCCCATTAAATGAAAGTAGCAATCACAAAAGAAAAGAGTTATATCATTCACTTGTATACATATTAAAAACAAAATGAAACTAAAATTTTTAGTGGGCAACAATTGAAAAGATAAAATTTACAGCGATAAGCAGGGACTCATGGTCAATTTCATTGGCTGTTGCATCAGGTAGGGGAAGATTCTGATCTGACTGTGGAAGATTCTGATCTGACTGTGGAGAGTGACAATAGCATTTTCTACTTAGTCTGAGTGGTTCACGATGTTTGTTTGGAATTATTTTTTAAACTCTACATGTGTTTTATCCACTCTTTTGTATGTCTAAAATATTTCACAAGAAGTATAACAAACCAATTTCAGCAGGGCAAATTAATGATGGATCTAGATCCACAGCCAGCAATGCGAATGGAAGATGCAGTCACAGAATTAAGAAAACACCTTGTTATTTTTTTCACACAGCTTTGGTTTATGTTAAGTGCTAATTATCTACTGTTTGTGTTGCTGCCTATGCATTTTAATAGCTGTTCACCGATCTAGTCTGACCTTCTGCTTAGTAATTTTGAATAGTCAGCAGGAGGCATTAAATTGCATCAAAACATAATATATTATGTAATACTGTAAAAACTAAGATAAAATAATGATATAGCTTGCAAAGCAGCAAAATGTAAACTAAACCACTTGGATGTAAGACATCCCTTTAATTGGAACAGAAATGTCACACAATTGAAGTACAATGGTCTTAGGGGATAAAAGACTAAGAACATCTTGCTTTTTCCTGTTCCCAGGATTCCGAGATGAAATTCCTTTAATCATTTTTTTTTACTTTTGAATTTCAATTCTGAGCAGAGTGAGTACACAGTTTGGCAAATTAGTGTTAGAAAGACTGTTGCCAAGGTTATTTCCTAAGCACATAGGGTAGAATTGTTTGAGGAATAAACTAAGGTCAAGCCAGGATGTGAAAGCACATCTATTTTCAGAAACTTTATTGTCAACTGTAATGTCAGATGACCTACCTAAAAGTGCTTTGTGTGGAATGAGCCTTTGGAACCAGCTATTCTATCTCCTTCTGAGGTTATATCCAAGTTTCGTAAATCTGATTTTGTGTGTAATTGAAACTATAGAAGTTGTATCAAATCTGCCATCCCTAATCAAATGAAAACTGAAATAGAAATAATGTCAACAGTGTAATCAAATTTCTGTTGAAATGTTTCTGTATATACAAGTCAAGAAACAAAATGTAGTGTGATATCGTGGAAAGCCCCCAGATCTGAGTTCAAAAGCTTTATAAATTATGTGACCATCAGCAAGTCATGTAACCTCTATATGTAATTTTTTCTAATCTGAAAAATGTAAACTCAGGTTGGATGAACCAAGTAAGTTGGAGAATATGGAAATGGTCTGTAAATCTTAAATCATTCTGCAATTATTTTATTACTATTACAACAGCCAAATAAGGAAGATGTTCAAAGTTTCTGCTCACTAAAGTTGTCAGGTATTGTATTTATCTAATGGCAACTCTCTTCCCAATTACATAAGGAAGCTCTTGTCACCAGATTTAATTATACCAGCCCCCTAATCTTCCTCTGTAAAATTTTTAACCCCATGCAGATTCACTTTATAGAAGTGTGACTGGAAAACGTGAATAGCCAGGCAAAATGACATAGAGCACAGGACCAAGCATTAGGTTTTTATTTTCTTCTATGGGACCAGAACTGTAGAAGAGATGATTGTTCATGACTTATCTATTCCAAAGCTTAACATAAAGAATGCACTGAGAGAAGAGTCCTGCTGAGTGTCCAGCCCAGAACATACGCTTTCAAGTTTCCTATGATAATGTTGAGGGGCTGGCTCCAACCCAACTCTCACTAGGTCCTCCAGCATGAATTCATTTTCAAGATGGGTCCACCAGCATTTGCAGTTGCAGACTATGGAAACAAAACAAAGTTCTTCCTTGCGTAAAGTAAACTGGATCACATGGGGTCTGAATCTGCGACCTTGGCCTCATTTGCTGTGCTCTAACTAGGTGAGGTAACAGGCCCAGATGGTAACAAGATGTAGAGTACTTTGGAGAAGTCACTCTGTACTTAACATAGATCAGCAATGACTTCTGTAAAATGAATTTTTTGATGGCATGTGCCGTTTCACCCCTAGGTACTTAGCGCATGGTTCTACGGAAGCAGTAAGAGGGAGACAGATGGTCAAGCTGGAGGGAAGGAAAAAGGGAACAAACATAAAGGGAAGAAAAAAAAAAGCCTAAAGGAAAAGGTTGGGATTCTGGCCAATGCCCAGAAATGTGAAATATAAGAGAAAGCTCATAAATCTCAATGCCTTAGAAACTTAAGCATAGGCCTTAGCTGCTGTAGTACAAAGTTTAGCAATCAAAATGAAATATCCCATGCTTCAACAAAACACATTATCATCAAAACAAAATATAGTACACAATTCGGATTGGTAAATATTCATGAAGGGACTCCAACGATGAAATACGTGGAAGAAAATGACACTGCACCTGTAAACACTTGAGAAGAATTCCAAAGTTAGAGGCATCAAGGGCAAGACTACTGGCTGGGCATAGTTCTATCAGGGGCACAGAGCTCTTTCCAATCCTTGTTACTAAGGAAACTGTAGATCCAGTCTAAAAATAGCTCCTTACCATTAGCCCCAACAGAAACGAGGTTCTGTACCAACACTGCAGTTCTGCATGCTGCCGAAAGAAATTTAATTCCAACCATTTCCTTCCTTCTGTTTTGGTGAAAACAAGAAAGAAAAACAGAACATCACAGGAAAGAAAATGAAAGAAAAAGCTGTTAGATCACTGCATAGCTCAAGAACTGCAGTGCTTCTATTTCACAGGAGTGCTCCTTAAACTCCTGCAGCTATAGAAATAACGTGTATGTTGCTCCTGGTGTTAAACTAGGTAGGTGGTCAGTTCTGATACTTCAGAATTGGCATCTAATGTCTGCTTTTTATGGGTCCATGAAGAAGGGATTAATACAGTCATCTATCATCTTTTATTTTGTTGAAAAGCCTAATTTCCTTGCAAGGATTCTCTCACCCAAAACATTCACATATAATATAAATCATCTAAAAAATTTGTCAGTATTCTTATGGCATTATTCTCTCTGTTGTAAACTCCTTCTCCCACACATCACCATTTTTGGCTCATTTCCCTGACTATCTGTTTCTGTCCTCTTTGGAACTTGATTTTACCAAATAAATGAGTAATTTGAGAATATCAGTTTATTCCAGTAGAGGTAAATATCAGTTTGGGAAAAAATAACTGTAACACAACTTTCCATTCTAGCATGTAGTTTCATCAAAATTGCTGCATTTAGAACCTCCAAGCCTAATTTTGGTAAATGTATGGATAAGGGGAAGCTGATTTCAATACCTTCCCCCTCTCTTCCTGTGAAACTCTCCTACAAAGAGTTTCTATGACAATATCTTGAAACCCATATGACCAGCTCACCCGAGCATACATAGGATACATGCCCTGTGTTCTTCTTTTCCTCTTTGAGAGAAAAATTAAACTGTTTCCCCAAATTAATCTGTAAATTTAATGCAAGCAAGGCCC
The DNA here is from genome assembly GCA_963573385.1 of Cacajao melanocephalus. NCBI lineage: Eukaryota > Metazoa > Chordata > Mammalia > Primates > Pitheciidae > Cacajao > Cacajao melanocephalus. The sequence goes on along the minus strand of CAUYLG010010479.1, from coordinate 25,529 downwards.
ACAAGAATGGATAAACAGATTATAAAATTCATCTGGAGGAGTGAATAAGCAAGAATAGCCAAGAAAATTTTAAAGGAAGAATAATGAAGGAAGGACCCACCATACCAAATATGAAAACATGGAACAAAACTACATTACTTAAAACAGTATAAGGTACACACAAGCAAATCAAAGGGACACAGAAGAAAATTCATACATAACTATATATTTACATACATATAAGTATACAAATTTAAAATGTGATAAGGTGACTTTTAAAGCAGCGGAAAAGTTATTGAAGAATAGGCTATTCATCCATCAAAATAACAGAGCTAGATTTTCTACCACACACTTTATACAAAATTAAACTCAAATGACTGAATAATCAAATTCTAAAAATAAAAATTTGAAAAATACTATAATAAAATATGAGAGACTAACTAAACTTCTGCTTGGATGGTAAAGAAGAAACCTGTGCAAGCCATAAATCCAGAATTATCAAAAGAAAATATGACTATGTGGATTTAAAAATCATCAATATAGTAAAAGATACTTGAAATCAATAATAAGCTACAGCCTAAGATAAAATAGTAAATAACTATAACAAGATATTAATATCCATTATAAAAATCCTAAAAACTAAGAAGAGAATAAATAAATAACTTAGAAAAAATAGCCAAAGGACAGGAACCAACAATTTAAAGTAGAAATTCAATAGTTGGTAAACATATGTAAAGATATTTAGTTTCTAGCTCTAGAGTCCAGAAAAATTAAAGCTAAAATAAAGTAAGAGTCTATGTTGTAGCTATCATAATGACAAAAATTAAAGATTGATAATATCTAGCATTGCTGAGATTATGGAGAAATGGGATTCCTCATATGATCCATGTATCCTGGTTAAATTCATCTTTCTATATACTCACAGGTCTCAAAATAATGATCTTAAGTAATCTCAATGAGATACAAGCAAACACAGAGATACAACTAAATGAAATTTTTAAAAACAATGCATGAAAAACTTAGAAGTCTACTGAAGAAACAGAAATCATTAAAAAGAACCAAACTGAAATCCTACACCTAGAGAATACAATGGCAGAACCGGCAAATGTAATTGGAAGTTGAACTATCAGACTTAATCATGCAGAAGAAAGAAGTTGCAAACTAAGAAACATGTCATTTGAAATCAGCCAACTGGAAGAACCGAAAAAAATATTTTTTAAATAATGAAGAAAGCTTAAGAAACCTATGGGACACCGTCAAGCTCATGAATATACAAGAAATGGAGGTCCCAGAAGGAAAAGAGAGAAAAGGTCAGAAAGTTTATTTTAAAAAATACTGGTTGTCCTTCAAAACTGAGAGATAAAGACATTCCTAGACAAACAAAAGTCAAAGAGTTCATCACCATAAAACTTGTCTTACAAGAAATACTGAGGAGAGTCCTTCAAGTTGCAGCAAAAGGATGCCAGGTAACTACAGAAAAACATAATAAAGTATAAAATTTACTGGTAAAGGTAAGCATATAGTGAAATTCAGAATACTTTAATACTGTAATGGTGGTGTGAAAAATCACATTTAACTCTAGTATATAACATAAAATGCAAAATTATTAAAAATAACTACAGCTAAAGTAATTTGTTAATGCTTAATTTAGAATCATGTAAGATATTCTATGTAAACCCATGGTAACCACAGGAAGAAAAAACTTTTAGTAGATACACAAAAGATAAAGAGAAAATTCAAAGCATGGCATTATAAAAATTCAATAAATCACAAATGAAGACAGCAAGAGAGGAATAAGGAAACAAACTACAAAACAAAACTAATAAAATAACAATAGTAAGACCTAAATTCTTCCATCAAAAGAAATAAAGTGGCTGAATAAATTTTTTTAAAAAAAGGTTAAACAATATGCTGCCTACAAGAGACTCAGATTAACCAAAAAAAAAAAAAAAAAAAAAAAAAAGACACACCCGGAGTGAATGTGAAGGGATAAAAATGTTAACCACAAGGGAGCAGGAGTGGCTATACTCACATCAGACAAATTGACATTTAGTCAAAATCTGTCACAGGAGATAAAGAAGGTCACTATGTAATGATAAAGAGGTCAATTCATCAAAAGGATATAAGAATTATAAATATAGATGCCCCCCACAACTGAAGCACCAAAATATGTAAGGCAAATGTTAACAGAATGAAAGGGAGACATAGACAATGATACAGTAATATCAGAGAACTTCAATATCCCTCTTTCAACAATGGACTGTCCAGATGGAATATCAATAAGGATATAGTAGAGTTTAGCAACACTATAGACAAAATGGACCAAACATTTTGTACATGTTTTCCATGTACAAAACATTCTATGCAATTGCAATGTAATATACTTTATTCTGAAGCACACATGGAACACTCTTCAACAGAGATCATATAAATAAGTCTTAACAAATTAAGCTACAAATAAGCCTTAACAAATTTAGAAAGGTTGAAATCATCTCAAATAACCTTTCTAAGCGTAGTAGTATAAAACCAGAAATCATGAACAGGAGGGATTTTGGAAAATTCACAAATATGTGGAAATTAAACATCAAGCTCCTAAGCAATCAATGGGTCAAAGAAGAAATCAAAAGAGAAATCGAAAATACATTGACACAAATGAAAAGTTGAAATGAAATACAGCAAAGCAAAACTTATGAGTTGCTGCAAGAGCCGTGCTAAGAGGGAAATTTATAGTGATAAATGACAACATTAAGAAAAAAAAGAGAACTCTTAAATGACCAATGTAACTTCACGCCTCAAGGAATCAGACAAACAAAAACAAACTAAGAAAAAAGGCAACAGAGGAAAGGTACCAATAAAGACTAGAAAATAAATAAATTAAGCAGAGGCTAGGAAAGCAAGTGACATGACCAACAAAACTAGGAGGTGATATTGTGAAAAGACGTAAACTTGACAAGCATTTATCTAGACTAACCAAAAAAAAAACAAAAAGCTGAAGAAAAATTATAAATGAAAATGCAGGCAATATAACTGATATCTCAGAAATTATAAAAGACTACTGAGAAAAATTACACGCCAATACATTGGATAACTGAGAAGTGGATAAATTTTGAAAAACATACCATCTACTAAGACTGAATCATGAAGAAATAGAAAATCTGAAGAGAACAATGATAATTAACGAGACTGAATATAGTAGCTCCCTCGTTCCCTTTATCCATGGTTTTGTTTTCTGCAGTTTCAGTTGCTTATGTTCAACTGAGGTACAAAAATGATAAACAGAAAATTTCAGAAATAAACAATTCATAAGTTTTAAATTTCATAATGTTTTGAGTAGCAATGATAATCTTATGCTTGTGCTTGTGTTCAGGAAACCCTTACTGGACTTGCCAACGGCTCTGAAGTGCAAGAAAAGTAATGCTGGCGATTCAAATAAGCCAAAGAGAAGCTGTAAAATGCTTTCTTTAAGTGACAAAAGGAAAATGCTCAACTTTTATAAGAAAACAAAAATGATAGGCTGAGGTTGTTATGATCCACAGTAAGAATGAATCTTCTATCAATGAAATTGTCAAGAAGGAGAAAGAATTTTATGCTAGTTTTACTGTCAGGCCTCAAACTACAGAAGTTATATTACCATGCCTGATAAGTATTTACTTAAGATAGAAAAGGTATTAAATTTGTGGATGGAAGGCATGAAAAGAAACATGTTTTAATCAATGCCAATCAGGTTCAGCACTGTTTGCAGTTTCAGGCATCCACTAGAGGTGATGAAACACATCCTCCATGCATAAGAAAGGACCACTGTAAACTCTCCCAACAAAGAAAAGTACAAAACCTGGTAGCTTCATTGGTGAATTCTACTAAGCATTACAGGATGAATTAACACCAATCACTCCCAAACTCCTTCAGAAACTTTTAGAGGAAGAAACCTTTTCAAACTCATTTTATTAGGCTAGCATTACCCTGATACTAAAGCAAGATAAGGATTCTACAAGAAGCAAAATACAGACCAATATCCCTTACGAAATCAGATCCAAAATTTCTCAACAAAATCTTAGCAAATTAAATTTAACAGCATATTAAAAGAATCATACACCCTAGGTATAAATCAAGTGGGATTTATACCTAGGATACAAGAAACAAACACAAATCAAAAAACTTAAAGAATGGGAGAAAGTATGTGCAAACCATATCTGTGTGTGTGTGTGTACATAAATATGTATGTGTGCATATATATATATATATATATATATATATATATAAAATTCTGATTTCTTTCTCCTTTCTGCATAATTTCTCTTGGATATCACCATAAATAAGGAAAACGCAGATTGCTTCTTCAATACTTTGCTTAGAAACCACTGTGCTAGTCTGCTCAGAGTACCCTAACAGAATGTGACAGACTTGGTAGTTAAACAACAAAAAGTTATTTTTTCACAGGTCTGGAGGCCTGAAGTCCAAGATCAAAGTGTCTGATGGTTGGTTTCTGGTGAGCCCTCTCTTCCTGGCTTATAGACAGCAACCTTCTCACTGTATCCTCACCTGGCATCTTCTTTGTGCACAGAGAGAGAAAGGTCTCTGATATCTCTTCCTTTTCTTGTACGAACACCATTCTATAGGACTAGGGCCCTACCCTCAAGATCTCACTTAATCTTGATTACATCCATAAAAGCCCTATCTCCAAATACATAGAAACATTTGACTTAGAATTTCAACATTTAATTAGGAGAGATGCAATTTAGTGCACAGCAGATGTTAAAAATAATCCTTATGGTAAAAACACACAAAAATCTATAGGATGTGTACATAAGGAAATGGGAAGAAAGTCAACATTTTTTACTGTAAAAAAAAAAAAAAACCCAAATGCAAAAGCCAACGGTAATGTGGGACATGAAGAACAAAAATACTGTAAAGCATGTGGAAAATGAATGGAGAACTGGCAGTTCTTCCTTACCAGTAATTATGTAAGTATAAATAGATTAATGTAAGTAAATAAGCAGAACGGATTTTTTTAATGATCCAGCTATACACTGTCTACATAAAAAGCCTACTTTAGATCTAAAGACACAAATAGACTGAAAGCAAAAGGATGGAAAAATATGTTCCATGCAAATCATTAACAAAAGAATACTGGGTGGCTATACTAACAGCAGACAAAAGACTCTAAATCTAAAATGCTTCTAAGAGATAAAGACATTTTATGTTAATAAAAGGTTCAACATAGCAACAAGATATAAAAATTATAAACTTTTATGCACTTAATAAATGCTTAAAATACATGAAGCAGAAATTGACACAAATTGAAAAGAAAAATAGACAATTCTCCCTATAATAATATATAAACCAATTAGACAGAATATAAGGGTGAAAAGATAAGAAGATAAGGAAAGAGAGAACATGAATAACACAATAAATAGACCTAACAGATGTATACAGAATACACACCCAACAACTGCAGAATAGGTATATTTCCCAAAAGCATAGGAGACATTCTCCAGGATAGATCATATGTAAAGGCACAAAGCAGTTTCACTAGATTTTAAAAGGTAGATATCAGACAAAATATTTTTAACCACAATGGGATAAAGTTATAAATAAATAGCAGAAAAAAATAGAAAATGTATAAAAACATATAAATTAAATAACACACTCTTAAATAACCAGTGAGTCACATAAAAATCATAAGCGAAGTTTTAAAAAATACTTAGACATTAATGAAAACAAAAATACAATATACCAAAATTTATGGTATGCAGTGAAAATAGTGCTTGCAGGCAAATTTATAGCTATAAATGACTACTTAAAAAAGAAATATCTCAACCCCTTATTTTTATACCTTGAGAAATTTAAAATTAAGAGCCAACTAAACATAAAGCTAGCATAAGGAAGAAAATCAAGAAGAAAGATTAGCATAGACATAAACAAAATGGAGAATAGAAAAAAAGTAAGGGAAAAATCATTGAAATAAAAGTTGGTTCTTTGAAAGGGTCAATAATCTATCAACAAAATTGACAGGCCATTAACTAGACACACAAAGAAAAAAGAGAAAAGATACAAATAATTGAAGTTAGAAATCAAAGTGGGACTTTACTACCAGCCTTACAAAGGTAAAAAGAAGTATACTATGAACAATTATACAACAAAAGATTAAATAACAAAGAAATGGATACATTTCTAAAAACACACAAATTACCTGACTCAAGGAAATAGAAAATTTCAGCATTGGGAAGAAGAGAATACTTTCTACGTTATTCTATCAGGCCAACATTATTCTGATATAAAAGTCAGAAAATAACATTACATGAAAATAAAATTACAGACCAATATCCCTTATGAATATTGATGCATAAATCTTCATCAAAATATTAGCAAATCCTATCCAACAGCATGGTAAAAGGATTACTTATCATGCAAAGTGAAAATTTATCCCAGGAATTCAAGGGTGATTCACCTTAAGAAATTTGTCAGTGTAAATATATCAAGACTGAAAGCTCTCCCCACTATCAGGAACAAAACAAGGACACCCACGTTCAGTGCTGCTACTTAAAATTGTACTAGAAGTTGTAGCCAGTGCCATTGGATAAGAAAACAAACAAACAAAAAGTCACCCAATTGGAAATAAAGAGGTAAACTCTATTCACAGATGACATGATTCTATATAAAGAAAATGTTCACACGCCCAAGAAAGCTATTGCTATTTTGCGAAAACAGCGATGACTTTTGCACCAACCTAATAATAATGTTATTCAGCAAAGCTGCAGGGTACAAGATCAACATATACAAGTAAAGTGTGTCTATATACACAGCAAAGAAAAATCCAAAAGGAGAATTAGGAAAGCAATTTCATTTAAAATAGCATGAGAAAGAAGTATTACAGGATAAATCTGACCAAAGAAGTGAAAGACTTGCACACTGAAAGCTACAAAACATTGCTGAAAAAATTAAATACTTTAATAAAAGGAAAGACATTCTATGTTCATGAATAAAAAGGTTTAATGTTAAGATGTCAAGACTAACCAAAGTAATCTACACATATAATACAATTCTTGTCAAAATTCCAACAGCTTCTTAGACTCATTCTTATATTCATATGGAATTGCAAGAGGCCCTGAATATCCTAAACAATCTTGAAAACAAAGAATAAACTTGGAGGATTCACACTTCCCAAATATAAAACTAACTACAAAGCTACAGTAATCAAAACAGTATGGTACTGGCATAAAAACAGACATATAGACCAATGGAATATAATAGAGAGGCTAGAAATAAACTTTTACATGTATGATTAATTGAGTATTTGACAAGGGTGCCAAGAACATTCAATTAGGAAAAGACAACCTTTTCAAAAAACAGTACTGGGATATCCACATGCAAAAGAAAGAAATTGGATCCTTCCCCCACACCAAATACAAAAGTAGGCTCAAAATAAATCAAAGACCTAAACAAAAAAACTAAAACTATAAAATCTTAGAAGAAAACACTGGAGAAAATATTTATGACTTTGGATTTGGCAATGATTTTAATGATATGACACCAAAGGCACAGTCAAGAAAAGAAAAGATAGATAAATTGGACTTCATCAAAATTAAGAAATTTTGTACATCAAAGGACACTGTTAAGAAAGCACAAAAAAATAGCCTACTAAAAGGGTGAAGATATTTGCATATCACATACAGGATAAGGGATTCATATCCAGAATATATAAAGAACTCATACAACTCAACAACAGAAATCAAACAATTGAATTCAAAATAACCAAAGGATTTGAAAGAACATTTTATTTAGACAAGATATACAAATGACCAATAAGCCCATGAAAAGAATTGTTCAACATCATTAGTCATGAGGGAGATGCAAATAAAAACCACAGAGTTACCATTTCATACCTATTAGTATGGCTATAATAAAAACAAGAAAACAAAAGTAACAGGTACTGTCAAGGATGGGGAGAAATTGAAGCTCATGCATTGCTAGGAGGTTTGTAAAATGGTGCAGTTACTATGTAAAATAGTTTGTCAGTTTCTCCGAAGGTTAAACGTAGTACTACCATATGCCCCAGTGATTCCACGCCTATGTATTAGGTTGGTCCAAAAGTGATTGCAATTTTTGCTATTACTTTCAATGGCAAAATCTGCCATCAATTTTGCACCAACCTAATACTTATCCAGCAGAATGGAAAGCCAGGCTTTGATCAGATATATGCATAACAATGTTTGTAACACAGTTATTCACAACAGCCAAAAGGTAGGAGTCATCTAAGTATCCATTAAAAGACACAAGGGTAAACAAAACATGGTCTTTACATACATGGAATATTATCCAGCCATTTAAAAAATGAGATTTTGACATACATCCTGCAACAGGGATGAACCTTTAAAACACAGTAAGCTAGACACAAAACAACAAGTATTTGTGTAACGTCACTTATATGAGGTACCCACAGTAAAGAGACAAAGTGGGTTACCAGTGACTCAGGGCAGGGAGTTATTGCATACTATGTACAAAGTTTTTGTTGGGACTTATGAAAAAGTCTCAGGTACAGATCATCTTGATGGTTATACAACATCGTGAATGTATTTAATGCCACTGAACTATACAAAAATGGCTCAAATGGTAAATTTTATGTTAGGTATATTCCACCACAATTAAAAAAAAAAGAAAAAGATTGAAAAGAAGATAAATGGTGAGATCATTATGATAAGTGCAATCCGTCAAAGAGGATGATAAATTCTTCCAGGCACCATCCTCATAAAAAGCAATCATGTATTATCTTAACAAGTCAGGGCTTCAAAAGAATTCTGCGGTCATTTGGGTTACAGCTGTATTTTTTAGACTGCCACAAACATCATTGGCTCAGATAATTCATCTCTACCTAATATTTACAATCCTGGTCCAAGGCAGTTCCATGAAACCAGGACTCTGAGTCTTAGGCTGTTTGAGACATAATACTAAGAACAATAACAAGTGTAGTGGTCATCGTAATAAAAGGTAAGGGATTTAAATGTATGATGTGATTATGTAATCTTAAATTTGAAAAATGAACCTTGAGACTCATATTTAATTTAGACTTTTTGCCAGTGATAAAACTTACTCACTAACACATTTTCATGATTAATTTAAAGCCAAACGATTATTTTTATCAGAGCAATGTTTTCTGACTTGTAATTCAGAGACACCTCTACTTTGCCAAACTAAAGCAATTTTTATTTATTCAGATGCATAACTACAATGGTTTTGAAAGTTAGGTAGTCTATGGCTATTTGGCAAAATAAAAGACATAACCTAAAAGTGCTGGCTGGACCTGGTGGTTCATGCCTGTAATCCCAGCACTTTGGGAGGCCAAGGTGGATGGATCACCTTATGTCAGAAGTTTGAGAGCAGCCTGGCCAATATAGTGAAACCCCATCTCTACTAAAAAATACAAAAATTAGCTCAGCATGGTGGCACGTGCCTGTAATCCCAGCTACTCAGCAGGCTGAGGCTGGAGAATCACTTGAACCCAGGAGGTGGAAGTTGCAGTGAACCAAGATCGTGCCACTGCACACCAGCCTGGGCGACACAGTGAGACTCCATCTCAGAAAAGAAAAAAAAAGGGCTGAATGACTCCTAAATGAAAGTTATTTAAAATTAAACTCCACTGAATTTCAAAGAGCCCAGCTTACCCATAAAAGTATATTGGGATCAGAGAATAAAGCTGTCATAGGCATAAGCACTATTCCAGGAATTATTCTGACCACCTTTTGATCATCTCTGACTCCTACTGCTCCTTGCTCTTGGCTTTCCTGAATTAATCAATCAATCATCTCCCCGTTTGGGTTCTGTAGATTGCTTTTCTAGCCTCTGTGATTAGCAACTGAATATCAACTTACAGGAGCATACCATTCTCCACCCACCCAAATTGGACAACAAGATTTTGCTACAGATTCTGTATAAGCCACATAGCTAAGAGGCAACACAGGCTTAAGGACTATTTGTGCTACCTCAGACTAACTATCCCTGCCTCCTGCTTCCAGAGTTTGTCAGAGGTGGTTTAAAATGTTGAAAAAGAAACTAACAGTCACCTAATTTTAAAATGTAATCAACTTTCAAAGTTACTCTATTACTTCAATAATAATATAATAGCCCAGACCTGCCTGTCCACTGGCATCTTTTAACTAGTCTTGCCATTTCTGGCTGTTAGAAGGCATTTTCTTATATTTAACTAAATTATGTCTCCTAATTTTTATTCATTGCTTTTAGTTGGACCCCTTAGGGTAAAACAGAATTTACTCGTTCTATTTTCCGCATGACAGTATCTTCAAATAGTTTGAAGATTTTACAAGTACCCCTGTACATCAGGCTAGTCCCCTTTCTGAAATAAGGGGCAATTCAGATTCCTTTGGTAATTTATAACTTTTTTGAATTTCTTAACTATATGTCACTCTCTCAAAGGATCATCCAGTTTTTCTATGTTCCTCTTCAAGAGTGATGTACAGAAGCCGATACAGCCCTCCCCATTAATTGTCTGCCACCACGGAAAGGGAGAAGATTGAGACTGCCTGGGCTTCAGCTATGTCTCCATTCTCCACCTTTGTGGTGTCACCTCCAACATCTTGCTCCACTTACATCCTCATTCTTCTCCAGAGCCTATGGGCTGCTTCTTCCCTAGGGGTTTGTAACTTACCCTCCTGGGGAAGAGCTCCTCTGTCCCTCCACGGAAATTCAGAGTTCTAGTTGATGCTCCTTACCTTTCTTCTTTGTGGAAGAAAGAAGGTAACTCCAGTTCTCGCAGTAAACTTAATTGAGAAATATTTGCCAAGCCTTCAGAGTGCAGGGACTAACTTGCAGTTTATACCTATGGAGTTGACCCCTGCACAATATGGGCTTGCACTGCTCCGGTCGACTTACGAGCAGACGTTTTTCAGTAAGTTACACTGAGTGTGCCCACCTCTCCTGTCTCTCCTATTTCCTCCACCCCCTCTGCCTCCGCCACCCCTGAGACAGCAAGACCAACCCGCCTTTTCCTCCTCATCCTCAGCCTACTCAATATGAAGACTTTGATGACGAACCACTTCCGCTTAACAGCAAATATATTTTCTCTTTATGATTTTCTTAACATTTTTTTCTAGCTTTATTAAGAGAATGCAGCATAAAATACATACAATACATAAAATATATGTTAGTTGACTGTTTATATTATCAGTAAGGTTGCTGGTCAACCACAGGCTATTAGTCATAAAGTTTTGGAGGAGTCAAAAGTTATATACTGATTTATGACTGTGCATGGGGTCAGATCAGCATGCCCATCTCCCATGTTGTCTAAGGGTCAGCTGTACAGCTGATCATTGTCTAATACCAGAAGACAAGCATATCTTATCTCCTAAAGGCCACTGGAAGTTCTATTCATTTATGATTACTAGTTGCACTCTACAGTTTTTCCAAAACTAGAAATTTTCTATAATGCCCATACTAACCCTCATCCATACCTGTCAGTCCTGGCCAACTGTCAGAACAATCTGTGGGTCTTCTTAAAACTAAAGGTAGCTCCTACTCCAAAGATGATTCAATAGGTCTTTATTGCTGTCACTGTCATTGATACAGCTGTTTTTTAAGCTCCTAAGTGACTTTTAACTCACAGCCAGAATTCAGAAAATACTCAAGGCTCTGAAGTTTTGTTCTATCATCTATTAGTTATGTGATATGGGCAAGTTGATTAAGAAGCGTGAGCTTCGCCAGGCCTGGTGGCTCACACCTGTAATCCCAGTACTTTGGGAGGCTGAGGAGGGCGGATCGCCTGAGGTCAGGAGTTCAAGACCAGCCTGACCAACATGGAGAAACCCCATCTCTACTAAAAATACAAAATTAGCTGGGCATAGTGGTGCATGCCTGTAATCCTGGCTACTCAGGAAGCTGAGGCAAGAGAATTGCTTGAACCCAGGAGGCGGAGGTTGCAGTGAGCCAAGATTGCTCCATTGCACGCCAGCCTGGGCAATAAAAGCAAAACTCCACCTCAAAAACAAAAACAACAAAACAAAAGAAGTGTGAGCTTCAGTTTCTCACCGAAGAAACAAAATAGCAATTCTCCTATAGGGTTTGTTATATATTACCTATAAAACATTTAACACAATATTGACATAAAATTCATATTTAATTGGTAGGTACCTCTTAGCAGATTCTACCATGCAAATGTCTATCTACCCTATCTGGTTTACTTTAAACACTTCCCCTACTCAAAGACAGAGTTAAGGGCTCCAACATCAAGTTACTAATAGTATTTCATACTCTTTCAATTGTAGTATGTTTAATAAAATTGGATTATAAAGACCTAGCAAAAAAATATACCTCTGAGAATTTCAGGTAAAATCAGTATTCCGGAAATTTTTGGCTCTGACAAATACTCTTAACAGCCATTCAAATGTATTTATCTACCTTTACCAAGAACTCTTAGTAAATTATATAAAATAAAATCCAAAAACTGTTCTAACATATTACTTAGGAGCCCAAACCAATAGCTAGAGAATGAAATTATATTAAAATATAGTCTGTAAGTTCTTTTTGACATTTTAATCTCTTTTGGGTGTTTTTACCTTGTGTTTATCAGAGACACACAAAGAAGAAGAAGAAAAGACTTCTACATTCTAATTGCAAATCCATCACATAAATTATTGGCAGATTCACTTTTGTTGGATGAGCTAATGTAATTTTCAAAATTCCCAACTGAGCTAATATGATTACACTCAGTTCCCATTAACCAGGGTCAGTCAGGCCAAGCCCCTGCCCCTGACTTATTATGAGCCAGAGTCGATAATACTAGAAGAAATGGCAGCTACTCAAAAATGAAAGCATCACCATCATCACATAGTACATAGAAAGGCAAAGCTGTGTCAACACTGCTCTCTCTTCTTTTACAGAATGCCCAAAGGGAGGTATATAAACATCCCAGAAAGAGCAAACTTGTAATACAAGGGCTAGAAAAATCTTCAAGTTGAACACTCTTTTGTATACATGAGGAAGCTGGGGCTAGTGAGGATACACCATTTACCTGAGGTTACCCAGTGAGTTTGCGGCAAGTCCAAATGGAATGATCTTTCCACACACCATGCCATTTCAGATGACTTTCCAACAAAAATTGCAGCTGTGCCCAGTGTGGGGTTGATAAAAAAGTGCACCACCTATGAAATATGCTACAGATCTTACAGATGTATTTCTTCTATTTCCACCTGCTCCTCCCAAAAAACGTATAGAGAATTATAAGCAACATTGAATTAAAGTTTATTTGCGATTGTCTTCTAGTAATTAATATGCTTATTTCTTCTCTCTCTCTCTCTCCCAATTACTGATTATGCATTATGGAACACTGTTTCCTCTCATGTCTCTCCTAAACCAAGATGGTCTTGATTCCAAGCTGCTGTGAATAAGGGAATTTTTAAAAAATATATTATCTACCAAAAACTGGTTTACATTGACATGCTAAACGTGTACAACAACACTTACCTCCAAGGCTGCACTGAATACCTCACCCTGCATACATACCACACTCACATCCATCGTTTACCATTCAACACACCAAAATAGCTTCTGTCATGCCTCTTTTTTCCCCTCCCTCCCTCTCCCCTCTCCCCTCCCCCCTCCCCCCCCCTTAGACAGAGCCTCCCTATGTCACCCAGGCTGGAATGCAGTGGCACAATCTCAGCTCACTACAGCCTCTGCCTCCCAGGTTCAAGTGATTGTCCTTCCTCAGCCTCCCAAGTAGCTGAGATTACAGGCGCACATCACCAAGCTGGGCTAATTTTTGTATTTTTAATAGAGACAGGGTTTCACCATGTTGGCCAGGCTGGTCTTGAACTCCTGACCTCAGGTGATCGACCTGCCTTGGCCTCCCAAAGTGGTCCTTCTCTTTTCTCTTCCCACATTTCTCCTTTTCCTAGTCACCATATTGATTAGTTTGTGTGTTTCCCTTTCTTTGTTCCAAAATTGTTCTCAATTTGGTCTTAGATTAACTAATGTATATCTATAAGTTGATTTCATGTCTAACTCATGATAAACACTGTCAGATAAAAAAAATACAAGATAAATATATTAACTGATAAAACTCAAATTTTGAAAAATTAGTAAAAATTGATCAAAGAGTCATATATTCTTGATGAGTTTGCATCCCAAAAAACCAAAAGTGACCAAAGCATATTAGACTTAGAGGAAATAGCCACTGAAGCAGCTCTCTAGTGGCAGAAAGCCAAGGTGTAACATTTGACTGATGAATCAAATGTTAGTCTTAAAATTCAAACTGAAACATTTGATTAATGAATTAAATGCTGGTCTTAAAATTTAAATGGAATAGAATTGATCCTGAGAAAATTAATTTTACGAAATAAAAATGAAAATGGAAAAGTTGGAAGTGGCTTAGCTGCTCCTTTTTAAAAAATCAGTCATGGAGTTAAATTGATTTGATACAATTTGCTCTAGAAATGACTGTCATGGCAAAAAAATTATCTGTGGCATAATTGTAACTAAAATGTTTTCATTAAAATGGCTTAGTCCTACATCAACTAATGGGCAAAACAGCCAGCTAGCATTAAATGGGAGTATCAAACTCACATATATCAATATTAATCCCAAATTTAAATGGACTAATGCCCCAATCAAAAGACACAGACAGGCAAAGTGGTTAAAAAGCTAAAATACATCAGCATGCTGTATCTAGAACCATCTCACATGCAAGGATACACAAAGACTCAAAACAGAGAGATGGAGGAAGACATACCAACCAAAGGGAGAGAAAAAAAAAAAAACAAAAAAACAGAAGATGCAATTTTCGTCTCTGATAAAACAGACTTTAAAGCAAGAAAGACCCTAAGAAACAAAGATAGACATTACATGGTGCTGAAAGGATCAATGCAACAGGAAGAGCTAACCATCCTAAATATATACGCACCCAATACAGGAACACCCAGATACGTAAGGCAGGTTCTTAATGACTTACAAAGAGACTTAGACTCCCACACAATAATACTGGGAGACTTTAACACTATACTGTCAATATTAGACAGATCAACGAGATAGAAAATTAACAAGGATATCCAGGACTTGAACTCAGACCTGGAACAAGTAAACTTAACTATTATTTACAGAACTCTCCACCTCAAATCTGCAAAACATACATTTTCCTCAGTATCACATTACACCTATTTTAAAAGTGACCACATAATTGGAAGTAAATCACTCCTCAGCAAGTGCATAGCATTTCACAGGTTTAAATAAAATATTGGTTGGCTGCTTGTTTGTTATTTCCATCTCTTATCCCTTCCTGTCTCCATTGTTAAGTACAATTATTGGCATAAAAGAGGTTTTTAATACCCATTTTTAGACTGCATTCTACCCTGGGCAATAGAAGAAAAATCTCATTCTCTCTCCCTCTTTCATTCTCTCTCACACTCTTTTTTTTCTTTCACTCGCACTTTCTTTCCTCTCTTTTTCTTTCTTTCAAAAAAAAAGAAAGAAAGTGCTCTTGTGTGTATTCTTTCAGCTAAAGAAGTTGCATCTGTGCTTTGCTTCAGCGAGTGAGAAACACGTTCCTGCTACAACTTGCATTGGGGTGTTCCAGAGTGAATGGCTGTATATGGTGCAAAGGGAAATATCTGGCTTTAAAACCAAAACGGAGCTCCCTAACAGAGAGAACTATAATGTGTGCATTCCACTTACAGGGTTAAACTGATGTGTGTTTGCAGCAGTTTAGAAAGCGTTTCTGTGGAGAATCCCAAAACTGATGTTTCCAGCAAAATAGCAGCTTATAAGTAACAGCAGTAAGACTGCGTGTAAAACACAGAACAAACGTATCTTTGAAAGTGCTCTTGTGTGTGTTCTTTCAACTAAAGAAGTTGCATCTGTGCTTTACTTCAGCTAGTGCAAAACACCTTCCTGCTAGAAGGTATATTTGGATGTTCCAGAGTGAATGGCTGTATATGCTGCAAAGCGAAGTAACTGGAATAAAAACCAAAATGGAGCTACCTAACTGAATGAACTTCAGTGTGTGCATTCAAGTTACAGAGCTAAATTGATGTGTGTTTGCAACAGTTCAGAAAGCATTTCTGTGGAGAATTCCAAAACTGATGTTTCCAGCAAAATAGCAGCTTATAAGTAACAGCAGTAAGACTCGTGTAAAACACAGAACAAACGTATCTTTGAAAGTGCTCTTGTGTGTGTTCTTTCAACTAAAGAAGTTGCATCTGTGCTTTGCTTCAGCGAGTGAGAAAACACTTTCCTGCTAGAAGTTTCATTTCGATATTCCAGAGTGAATGGCTGTATGTGGTGCAAAGGGAAATATCTAGCTTTAAAACCAAAATGGAGCTACCTAACTGCACGAACTTCAAAGTGTGCATTCAACTTACAAAGCTAACCTGTTGTGTGTTTGCAGGAGTTTAGAAACCATTTCTGTAGAGAATGTCAAAACTGACGTTTCCAGCAAAATAGCAGGTTACAAGTAACAGCAGTAAGACTGCGTATAAAGCACCGAACAAACGTATCATTTAAAGTGCTCTTGTGTGTTGTGTCAAGTAAAGAAGTTGCATCTATGCTTTGTTTCAGCGAGTGAGAAACCCGTTCCTGGTAGAAGGTGCATTTGGATATTCCAGACTGAATGGCTGTATATGGTGCAAAGGGAAACATCTGGATTTAAAACCAGAACGGAGCTACCCAACTGAAAGAATTTCAATGTGTGCATTCAGCTTACAGGGGTAAACTGATGTGTGTTTGCAGCAGCTTAGAAACCATTTCTGTGGAAAATGTCAAAACTGATGCTTCCAGCAAAATAGCAGCTTACAAGTAACAGCAGTAAGACTGCGTGTAAAACACAGAACAAACGTATCTTTTAAAGTGCTCTTGTGTGTGTTGTTTCAAGTAAAGAAGCTGCATCTATGGTTTGTTTCAGCAAGTGAGAAACACTTTCCTGGTTGAAGCTGCATTTGGATATTGCAGAGTGAATGGCTGTATACGGTGCAAGGGGAAATTTCTGGCTTTAAAACCAAAACGGAGCTACCTTACTGAATCAACTTCAATGTGTGCATTCAACGTATGGAGTTAAATTGATGTGTGTTAACAGCAGTTTAGAATCCTTTTCAGTGGTGAATCTAAGAACTGATATTTCCAGCAAAATATCAGCTTACAGGAAACAGCTGTAAGACTACGTGTAAAACACAGAACATACGTATCTTTCAGCCTGCCCCTTTGTGTGTTCTTTCAACTAAGGAAGTTGCAACCATGCTTTGTTTCAGCGAGGGAGAAATATGTTGCTGGTAGGAATTGTATTTGGATATTCCAGCATGAATGGCGGTATATGCTATAAAGCCAAATATCAGGTTTTAAAACCAAAATGGAGCTACCTATCAGAGTGAACTTCAATGTGTGCATTCAACTTACAGAGTTAAACTGATGTGTGTTTCCAGCAGTTTAGAAACCATTTCTGTGGAAAATCTAAAAATCTGCTGTTTCCAGCCAAAAAACAGCTTACAAGAAACAGCGGTAAGACTTGGTATAAAAGACTGAACAAACATATCTTTCAAAGTGCTTTGGTATGTGTTCTTTCAACTAAGGAAGTTACATCTATGCTTTCTTTCAGCGAGTGAAAAACATGTTCCTGGTTGTAGTTGCATTTGGATATTCTACAATAAAAAGGTGTACATGGTGCAAAGGGAAATATCTGGCTTTAAAACCAAAATGGAGCTACCTAACAGAGTGAACGTCAATGTATTCATTCAACTTGCAGACTTAAATTGACGTGTTTTTGCAGCTGTTCAGAAACCATTTCTGTGGAGAATCTGAAAACAGACTTTTCCAGCAAAATAGAAGCTTACAAGAAACAGCAGTAAGACTGCATGTAAAGCATAGAACAAACGTATCATTTGAAGTGCTCTTGTATATGTTCTTTCAACTAAGGAAGTTGGATCTATGATTTGTTTCAGCGAGTGAGAAACACATTTCTGGTAGGACATGCATTTGGATATTCCAGAGTGAATGGGTATATATGCTGCAAGGGGAAATATCTGGCTTTTACACCAAAACGCAGCTACCTAACAAAATGAACTTCAATGTGTGCATTTAACTTACAGAGATGAACTAATGTTTTCTTGCAGCAGTTTAGAAACCATTTCTGTGGAGAATATAAAAACGGATGGTTCCGACAAAATAGCAGCTTATAGGAAACAGCAGTAAGACTACGTGTAAAACACAGAAGAAAAGTGTCTTTTAAAGTGCTCTCTTCTGTGTTCATTCAAACCAGGGGGAATTGCATGTATGCTTTCTTTCAGCGAGTGAGAAACACGTTGCTGTAGCAGATCCATTTTTATATTCCAGAGTAAATGGGAATATATGTTGCAAAGGGAAATATCTGCCTTTTAAACCAAAACGGAGCTATATAACAGAATGAGCTTCAATGTGTGCACTCAACTTGAAGACTTAATCTGAAGTCTGTTTGCAGCAGTTTAGAAGCCATTTCTGTGGAGAATCTAAAAACTGATGTTTCCTGCAAAATAGTGGCTTATGAGAAACAGCTATAGGACTGCATGTAAAACATAGAAGAAACGTATCTTTTACGGTACTCGTGTGTATGTTTGTTTAACTAAGGAAGTTGCATCTATGCTTTTTTTCTGCGATTGAGAATGAATGTTAATGTGTGCATACAACTTTCAGAGTTAAACTGATATGTGTTTGGAGCAGTTTAGAAACCATTTCTCTGGAGAATCTAAAACAGATGTTCCCAGGAAAATAACTGCTTATAAGAAACAGCAGTAAGACTGCGTATAAAACACAGAAGAAAAGTAACTATTAAAGTGCTCTGCTCTGTGTTCGTTTAGCTCAGTTGGTTGCATCTACGCTTTGTTTCAGTAAGTGAGAAACACTTTGCAGGTAGAAGTTGCATTTGTACATTTCAGAGTGAATGGGGGTATAAGCTGACAAAGGAAATATCTGTCTGTAAATCCAAAACAGAGCTACCGAACAGAATGAATTTCAATGTGTGCATTCAACTTACAGAGTTAAACTGATGTGTGTATGCAGCAGTTTAAAAACCTTTTCTCTGAAGAATTTAAATGTAGACATTTCCAGCAAAATAACAGTTTATAGGAAATAGCAGAAAGACTGCACCTAAAACACAGATGAAACATATCTTTAAACTGCTATGGTGTATGTTTGTTCAACTAAGCGAGTGGAATTTGTGTTTGTTCCAGCAAGGGAAACACATATTTCTCATAGGAGCTGATTAGGACATTCCAGAGTGAATATGAGAATATGCTGCAAAGAGAAATATTTGGTTTTAAAGCCAAAGTGGAGGTAACTAACAGAATGAATGTCAATGTGTGCATTCACCTTAAAGAGTTAACTGATGTGTGTACACAGCAGTTTAGAAACCCTTTCTGTATAGAATTAAAAAACATATGTTTCCAGCAAAATCCTGTTTTATAAGGAATAGCAGTGAGACTGGGTCTAAAAAATGGAGGAAACTTATCTTTTAAACTGCTCTGCTGTATGTGCATTCGACTTACAGAGTTAAACTGATGTTTGTATGCAGCAGTTAAGAAACCCTTTCTCAAAAGAATTTTAAAGCAGACATTTCCAGCAAAATAAAGGTTCATAGGACATAGCAGAAAAACTGCACCAAAAACACAGAAGAAACGTATCTTTTACACTGCTCTACCGCATGTTCGGTCAACTAAGGGAGTTTCATCTATGTTTCAGCAAGTGAGAAACACATGTCTTCTAGGAGCTGCATTTGGAAATTCTAAAGTGAATGTGAGTATACGCTGTAATCGGAAATATCTGGCTTTAAACCAAAATGGAGTTATCTAACAGAATGAATGTCAATGTGCTCATTCAACTTACAGAGGTAAACTAACGTGTGTATGCAGAAGTTTAGATACACTTTCTGTGGAGAATCTAAAAACAGATATTTCCACCAAAATCCCAGCTTATAGGAAATAGCAGTAAGACTGCATCTAAAACACAGAAGAATCTTATCTTTTCAACTGTTCTGTTGTGTGTTCTTTGAACTAAGGAGCTACATATATGCCTTGCTTCACCAAGTGAGGAACACGTTTCTTCTAGGAGCTGCATTTGGAAATTCCAGAGTGAATGTGAGAATATACTGCAAAGGGAAATATCTGGCTTTAAAACAAAAACGGAGCTCCCTAGCAGAATGAAAGTCAATGTATGCATTCAACTTACCGAGTTAAACTGATGTGTGTATGCAGCAGTTTAGAAACCCTTTCTCCAAAGAATTTAAAAACAGACATTTCCAGCAAAATAATGGTTTATAGGAAATAGCGGAAAGACTGCACCTAAGACACTGAAGAAACTGATTTTTACAGTGCACTGCGGTATGTTTGTTCAACTAAAGGAGTTGCCTTTGTACTTTGTTTCAGCGATTTACAAAGATTTTTCTTCTAGGAGCTGATTCGGATATTCCAGAGTGAATGTGAGAATATGCTGCAAAGAGAAATATTTGGCATTAAAACCAAAAGGGAAGTACCTATCCAAATGAATGTCAATGTATGCATTCAATATATCGAGTTAAACTGATATGTGTATGCAACAGTTTAGAAACACTTTCTGTGTAGAATTTAAAAACATACATTTTCAGCAAAATCCTGTTTTATAGGAAATATCAGTAAGACTGTGTCTAAAACATAGAAGAAACTGTTCTTTTAAACTGCTTTGCTGTATATTAGTTCAACTAAGGGAGTTGCTTCTAGGCTTTGTTTCAGCCAGTGAGAAACACATTTCTTCTAGGAGATGAATTTGGACATTCCAGAGCGAATGTGAATATATGCTGCAATCAGAAGTATCTGGCTTTGAAACGAAAATGGTGCTAGCTAACAGAATGAATGTCAATACGTGCATTCAATTATGGAGGTAAACTAACACGTGTATGCAGCAGTTTCGATGCACTTTCCATGGAGAATCTAAAAACAGACTTTTCCAGCAAAATCACAGCTTATAGGAAATAGTGGTAAGACTGCATCTAAAACACAGAAGTAACTTATCTTTTCAACTGCTCTATTGTGTGTTCTTTCAAGTAAGGGAGCTACATCTAAGCTTTGCTTCAGTGGGTCAAGAACACGTTTCTTCTAGGAGCTGCATTTGGACATTCCAAAGTGAATGTGAGAACATACTGCAAAGTAAAATATCTGCTTTAAAACCCAAACGGAGCTACCTAACAGAACAAATTTCAATATGTGTGTTCACCTTACAGAATTACACTGATGTGTGTATGCACCACATTAAAAACCCTTTCCTTGGAGAATGTAAAACAGACATTTCCAGCAAAATCCTGGCTTATGAGAAACATCAGTAAGACTGCATTTAAAACACAGAAGAAACTTATCTTTTCACTGCTATGTTGTGTGTTCTTTAAACTAAGTGAGCTACAGCTATGCTTTTTTTCAGCGAGTGAGGAAAAGGTTCCTTCTTGGCGCTCCATTTGCGCATTCCGGAGGGAATGTGAGTATATGCTGCGAAGGGAAACATCTGGCGTTAAAACCAAAACGGAGTTACCTAACAGAATGAATGTCAATGTGTGCATTCAACTGACAGAGTTAAACTGATGTGTGTATGCAGCAGTTTAGAAACCCTTTCTCTGAAGAATTTAAAAAAAGACATTTCAAGCAAAATAACGGTTTAAAAGAAATAGGAGAAAGACTGCACCTAAAACACAGAAGAAACATAACTTTTACACTGCTCTACTGTATGTTCATTCAAGTAAGGAAGTTGCATTTGTGCTTTCTTTCAGCGAGTGAGAAACATATTTCTTCTAGGATCTGATTTGGACATTCCAGAGTGAATGTGAGAATATGTTGCAAAGAGAAATATTTGGCATTAAAACAAAACTGAGGTACCTACCCAAATGAATGTCAATGTGTGCATTCAACTTACAGAGTTAACTGATGTGTGTATGCAGCAGTTTAGAAACCATTTCTGTGTAGAATTTAAAAACATACATTTCCAGAAAAATCCTGTTTTATAGGAAATAGCAGTGATACTGCTTCTAAAACACAGAAGTAACATATCTTTTAAACTGCTGTGCTATATGTTCGTTCAACTAAGGTAGTTACATCCATGCTTTGTTTCAGTGAGTAAGGAACACATTCCTTCTTGGAGCTGCATTTGGACATTCCAGAGTGAATTAGAGAATATACTGCAAAGGGAAATATCTGGCTTTAAAACCAAAATGGAGCTACCTAACAGAATGAATTTCAATATGTGCATTCAACTTACAGAGTTAAACTGATGTGTGTATGCAGAAAGTTAGAAACTCTTTCTGTGTAGAATCTAAAAACAAACATTTCCAGCAAAAATCCCGGCGTATACAAAATATCAGTAAGATTGCGTTTAAAACACAGAAGAAACTTATCTTTTCAACTGCTCTGCTTTGTGTTCTTTCAACTAAAGTTGTTCCATCAATACGTTGTTTCAGCGAGTGAAGAAAATATTCCTTCTAGGAGCTGCATTGGCACATTCCAGAGTGAATGTGAGTATATGCTGCAAAGGGAAATATCTGGCTTTAAAACCAAAATGGAGTTAACTAACAGAATGAATGTCAATGCGTGCATTCAACTTACAGGGTTAAACTGATATATGCATGCAGCAGTTTAGAAACCCTTTCTGGGGAGAATCTAAAGAGATACATTTCTAGCAAAATCCCAGCTTATATGATATAGCAGTAAGACTGCGTCTAAAACACAGAAGAGACGTATCTTTTTTTTTAATGTATTTTAGGTTTTGGGGTACATGTGAAGAACATGAAAGATTGTTGCATAGGTACACATGTGGCAGTGTGATTTCCTGATTTCCCCCCTTTCACCTATATCTGGCATTTCTCCCTATGCTATCTCTCCCCAACTCCCCACCTCCCGCTGTCAGTCCCCTATTTCCCTCCAACAGACCCCAGTGTGTAGTGCTCCCCTCCCTGTGTCCATGTGTTCTTATTGTTCAACACCCGCCTATGAGTGAGAACATGCCATGTTTGATTTTGTGTTCTTGTGTCAGTTTGCTGAGAATGATGGTTTCCAGGTTCATCCGTGTCCATACAAAGGACAAGAACACATCGTTTTTGATGGCTGCATTATTATGGTGTATTATTCCATGGTGTATTATTCCATTGTGTGTATGTGCCACATTTTCCCTGTCCAGTCCATCATCGATGGGCATTTGGGTTGGTTCCAGGTCTTTGCTATTGTAACCTGTGCTGCAATGAATATTCGTGTGCATGTGTCCTTATAGTAGAACCATTTATAATCCTTTGGATATACACCCAGTAATGGGATTGCTGGGACAAATGGAATTTCTATCTCTAGGTCATTGAGGAATTGCCACTCGGTCTTCTACAATGGTTGAACTAATTTACACTCCCACCAACACTGTAAAAGTGTTCCTATTTCTCCACATCCTCTCCAGCATCTATTGTCTCCAGATTTTTTAATGATTACCATTCTAACAGTCATAAGATGGTATCTCAATGTAGTTTTGATTTGCATTTCTCTAATGACCAGCGATGATGAGCATTTTTTCATATGTTTGTTGGCCTCATGCATGCCTTCTTTTGTAAAGTGTCTGTTCATATCCTTCGTCCAGTTTTGAATGGGTTTTTTTGTTTTTTTCTTGTAAATCTGTTTTCATTCTTTGTAAATTCTGAATATCAGCCCTTTGTCAGATGGGTAAACTGCAAAAATTGTTTCCCATTCTGTTGGTTGCTGATTCACTCTAATGACTGTTTATTTTGCAGTGCAGAAGCTGTGGAGTTTGATTAGGTCCCATTTGTCTATTTTGGCCCTTGTGTTGTCAATGCTTTTGGTGTTTTGGTTAAGAAGTTCTTGCCAACCCCTATGTACCGAACGGTTTTGCCTAGATTTTCTTTAGGGTTTTTATGGTGTTAGGTCTTATGTTTAAGTCTTTAATCCATCTGGAGTTAATTTTAGTGTAAGGTGTCAGGAAGGGGTCCAGTTTCTGCTTTCTGCACATAGCTAGCCAGTTTTCCCAACACCATTTATTAAACAGCAAATCCTTTCCCCATTGCTTGTTTTTGTCATGTTTGTCAAAGATCAGATGGTTGTAGATGTATGGTGTTGCCTCCGAGGCCTCTGTTCTGTTCCATTGGTTTATATCTCTGTTTTGGTACCAGTACCAATGTATTTTGATTACTGTAGCCTTGTAGTATAGTTTGAAGTCAGGTAACATGATGCCTCCATCTTTGTTCTTTTGCTTAGAATTGACTTGGCTATGCAGGCTCTCTTTTGGTCCCATATGATGTTTAAGATGGTTTTTTCCATTTCTGTGAAGAGGGTCATAGGTAGCCTGACGGGGATAGCATTGAATCTATAAATTACTTTGGGCAGTATGGCCATTTTCACAATATTGATTCTTCCTAACCATGAGCATGGAATGTTTTTCCATCTGTTTGTGTCCTCTCTTATTTCTTTGAGTAGTGGTTTGTAGTTCTCCTTGAAGAGGTCCTTTACATTCCTTGTTAGTTGTATTCCTAGGTATTTTATTCTCTTTGTAGCAATTGTGAATGGCAGTTCATTCTTGATTTGGCTCTCTTTACGTCTGTTACTGGTATATAGGAATGCTTGTGATTTCTGCATTTGTATCCTGAGATTTTGCTGAAGTTGCTTATCAGTTTCAGGAGATTTTGAACTGAGACAATGGTGTCTTCTAAATATACAATCATGTCATCTACAAATACAGACAATTTGACTTCCTCCTTTCCTAATTGAATACCCTTTATTTCTTTTTCTTGCCTGATTGCTTAGGCTAGAACTTCCATACGATATTGAATAGGAGTGGTGAGAGAGGGCACCCTTGTCTAATGCCAAATTTCAAAGGGAATCCTTCCAGTTTTTGACCATTCAGTATGATATTGGCTGTAGATTTGTCGTAAATAGCTTTTATTATTTTGAGACATGTTCCTTTGATAGCTAGTTTATTCAGAGCTTTTAGCATAAAGGGCTGTTGAATTTTGTCAAAGGCCTTCTCTGCATCTATTGAGATAATCATGTGGTTTTTGTCTTTGGTTCTGTTTATGTGGTGGATTATGTTTATAGAAGTGTGTATGTTGAACCAGCTTTGCATCCCCAGGATGAAGCCTAATTGATCGTGATGGATAAGCTTTTTGATGTGTTGTTGAAATCAGTTTGCCAGTATTTTATTAAAGATATTTGCATCTATGTTCATCATAGATATTGGCCTGAAGTTTTCTTTTCTTGTTGAGTCTCTGCTGGGTTTTGGTATCCAGATGATGTGGTCTCATAAAACGATTTGGGAAGGATTCCCTTTTTGGATTGTTTGGAATAGTTTCAGAAGGAGTGGTACCAGCTCCTCTTTGAATGTCTGGTAGAATTTGGCTGTGAACCCATCTGGACCTGGGCTTTTTTTAGTTGATAGGCTATTAATTGCTGCCTCAACTTCAGCCCTTGTTATTGGTCTATTCAGGGCTTCAACTTCTTCCTGATTGAGGCTTGGGAGGAGGCAAGTGTCCAGGAATTTATCCATTTCTTCCAGGTTTACTAGTTTATGTGCATAGAGTTGTTTGT